>SSNS01001082.1:43468-56631 GCA_006937985.1 Aphyosemion australe
GTGTGTACATGTGCGTGCGTGTGTGTGTGTGCATGTGTGTGTGTGCTCCAGAGAGACAGAGAAAAATGGCTTCAGTCAGAGGCTTGCTCCACAGTGTCCAGAATGATAATGAAGCGCGCATGTGGGAAGCCCCCGCTGGCTGAATCTATCCACCAATCGGAGGCTCCCCCAAATGGTAGGCGTGAATTTGAGCCGGCCAATCAGTCGGCAGTGGGTGTGTTGGCCCGGTTTCAGCCCGAGGCAGACCACCTTGGGAAGAGGGCTGAAAATACTGTACGTCCGGTTGCGCGCAGAAAAGTACCGGGCTACTCAGATGTGAAAACCCCTTACCCTATCTGGGCCATGTAGAGCCGATGCTAGTGTGTAAGGGCCATAAAGGAGCTGTCCATGATCTCCACAGTGGAGTTCAGTGGGTGGGAGGAGTTTTTTAAGATGGAGGTCATCTTCCCCAGTATCCTCCTCTCACACGTCTCCTCAACAGAATCCAGCGGGCAGCCCAGAACCGAGCTAGCTTTGGTAGCTAGCTTGTTCAGTCTCTTCCTGTCTCGGTCAGAGCTGCCTACACCCCAGCAGACCACAGCAGAATGAATAACAGAGCCAACAACAGAGTGATAAAAGGATTTTAGCAGCTGGGAGTTAACTCCGAAGGACCTCAGCCTCCTCATGAGATGGAGGCGGCTTTGGCCCTTCTTATACAGAGCATCTGTGTTGTGGGACCAGTTCAGTTTACTGTTGAGGTGAACACCCAGGTACTTAAAGGTGTCCACCACCTCAATGTCTGCTCCCTGGATGTTTACTGGTGAGTGAGGAGGAGTGTTTCTCTGGAAGTCAATTTCCTTTGTTTTACTGGTGTTCAAGCGAAGGTGGTTACGCTCACACCAGTCCACAAAGTCCATGATGACTGACCTGTACTCCTGGTCGTCCCCCTCAGACACACAGCCGACGATGGCCGAGTCATCAGAGAACTTCTGGAGGTGACGCTGCTGGTGTTGTAGATGAAGTCCGAGGTGTAGAAGGTGAAGAGAAAGGGTGAGAGCACTGTACCCTGTGGAGCTCCAGTACTGCACACAACCACCTCAGACGTACAGTTGTGCAGCCTCACGTACTGTGGCCTGTTGGCGAGGTAGTTGATCGTCCATGCAGTCAGATGTCCGTCAGATAACATAGACCTAAACTGGAATAATAACAGGACAGTGGTTCTCAAGCCCTAGAATTAGAAAGTTTAACTAATGAGTAAAAAGTATAATTTAACATGCAGTGGTTGTCTTATGGCTGACTGGAATCTTTTAAGTCTAACAAGATTTAATTTGGTTTAAAAAGTTCCAAATCTAATGAATAAGTTTTCTAAATAATAAATGAGAAGAATTATATTGAGTTAATATTTAAAATTATTTGGTGTTTGCTGCTTTCCACGACCTTTCAAGTCTTGAATGACAGATATTAACAAATGTTACATGACATGTAAATATTTGTAACCTCTCATTTTTTGTTTTTCATTGCATGCAAGAAACACATCAACTCAACGTGGAATGAGGACGGACCAACTGCAGACCCACACAGGCTGATGTCTACCTCTCTGCCTGAGTTTTCTTCAGATGAGACCAACTTGAAACTTTTAAATAAAATACTGATCATGTAACTTACAAGTCTGTTTACTTGTACATCCCAATTCCCATAGCTAACTACTTGTAATGTAATGTACTTGTCAACATTGAATTCATTCAAAATACATGGATTTTGTTTAAACACAGGTTGGCAAAAATAAAACATTTTATTAACGGTCTTTTGAAACACACTTTGTTTTGCCCGTAACCTAGAACCAATTAGACATGGGAGACCTTACCAGGGGCAAAAAGCCCCACACAGCATAGGTAAGACCAGTAGATGCTGAAAAAAGCTATTAAGAATTTTTTTAATCTAAATTTGACATCTGGACTTGATCTCAATCCCACTTGGTGTTAAGAAACCCTAATTGAAGAACCATTGATTCAGTTATGTAAACTATTTTTTCCAGTTTTTTTATTTCACTCTTTCAGATTTATAAAGCTACAAAATAAATTAGTAATTGAACAGTCTGCTCCTGAAGGACGCACTGGAGAGCACTTTTCTTTCAAACGCAATTAAATTCATTCAGTCCTTTAGTACAATGCAGATCATGTAAATGCATGTACTCTCAAAGCTGTGTGTGTGTGTGTGTGTGTGTGTGTGTGCATGCGTGTGTGTGTGTGTGTGTGTGCATGCGTGTGTGTGTGCGTGTGTGTGGGTGTGTGTGTGTGCATGTGTGTGTGCGTGCACCTGACTGAGCAAAACTAAGATGGTGACGACTCATTTGAAACAGCTTTGGCATTTTCTTTGAGTCAAGAGCAGATAGAGGTACTTACGTTTATTTAGAATAAGGATGTATTTGAGTCTTCTTCAACAGTGTATGCGGACTGTCCTGTTGACCGACATCTATATCGTTGAATACGTCATGTTGTTTGTTGTCCAATAGCATGCAGAGACAGTTTGAAAGACAACCGTAGATCCCACTCTACAACTGAGCTCTCTCTATGGGACGTGGCCATATCATATATTTGGCCATCTCTTTTTGTCTTTGCCACATTGATGCTTCAACAGTTTGCTGTAAACCAGTCAACTTTTTAAATAGAGGCCTGTTATCAGTATGGCTGCTAATCCAAACTAATCTTTTTATAAGACTGATTGATTATTAAAATTGCGTTGCACTGTGATGATCTGAAGGGCCTTCAGAGGAGATAAACTAGAAGATTTGTATTGAGTGAAAGGGATTTTGAAGATGGCTGTCACAACATGCCAAGCCTTGTGAAAAGCACTTGATCAGGGACAGTTTCATAAGAGCTCCTGCACCAGGACCCAACGCACAAAACACAGCTTCATGTGTCTGAGATACTTAAAGGTGCAGTCTGAGATTTTTGTCTGGAACAATTTGTGTTACATTGCTTCAAATGCGCGTCACATACCAATGGCAACCTATAAATTAAATGTTTTGTCAAACAAATGAAAACTTTTAATCACTTCTGAAATGCACAATCCTGGAAAAACCTCATCCAGTCCAGTGCTGGCGCACTACCTAAATGATTGCCTCAATCATATAGGTGTCACCCTGCTCCACAGAACACCCTCTGTGTGCAGAAATGCTCGTTCTCGGTGGAGCAGCCGAACAGAAAGTTAAACCAGCTAAGCTGCCTAGTGTCATGGATGGAATGTCCCATTCTGCTAGAAAATCTCATTTAAGGAGTTATTTCACATGTTCTTGCAGGGAGAAGTTTAGGTGAGTTATTCTCTGGAAAACTCCCATTTGGGCGATGTGAGAATGTGTGTGTGTGTGTGTGTGTGTGTGTGTGTGTGTGTGTGTGTGTGTGTGTGTGAAGGGGGTGCTGTCAATCACTGCCACAATGCCGCTCTCACAGTTTGCCAGGCGACACCTCCTTTAGGCGCATTTTTCCAACAGGAAGTGTGGGTGAAGTAAGACTCCACCCACCCAGCGGTTGACAGACCTTTTAACGAGTGTGAAACCAAAGAACCAGTGCATACGGTCAGGAGAGTTACCAGGGTCCCACCCTGGAGCCAGGTCAGGTTCTGGGTCAGGTTCCATGTGCAAGAACCTGGTAGTCTGGCTTTTGCCCATGGGATCCAGCCAGGCCTACCACAAACCTGTTAAATGGACTTGTCCATCTGTGGACCCACCACCTGCAGGAGGAACATAAAGGGTCCAGTGAATTTTTGGTTTGGTAGCAGAAAAAAGTAGTGGCTTAGCAATCCGATCCCAGGAATCTTAAACCGTCAGTAAGTACATGGAATGCCATGGCGGGAAAGAGCTGGAGCTTGTGGAAGAGGTTGAGCCGTACCAGCTAGATAAGGTTGGGCTCACCTCAACACATAGCATTGGCTTTGGAAGCCAGGTCCTGTAGAGGGGTTGGACTCTCTGCTGAGTTGCTCCAGGTGAGGCTCTGAGGACCACAGTGGGTCTCTAGTTAGTGTTGATGGTAACCCCCAGACTCACTGGTGGACACCAGAGGTTAGATGAGCCATCAGGCTGAATAAAGAGGCCATGGTTGATCAGTGGGTTTTCAGAAGCAACAAATAAGTACCAGAGGGCCAAGTGGTGTGTGCAGCATATTCTCTGAAGCAAAGACCGGGCTGGGGGAGGAGTTTGACGAGGCTAAGAAAGAAGACCATTGATTGATTCTAAAGATGTTCTGGCACTGGTGGCCAGGCTCAGACAAGCACCAAGAGACTTTGAGAGGAGCAGCTGCTCCTCCACAATGAGAAGAACCAGCTGAGATGGTTCAGACATTTGGTCTGAATGCTTCCAGAATGTCTCCCTAGAGCTGCTGTGGTTATGTCCTCCCAGCAGGGGGCCCCAGGATCCAGGACATGATGCAGGGTTTATATCTCCATGTTGGCCAGGGTAGGGACTGGTTTGGTGGAGCTGGTAGAAGCAGCTGGGGAGGACAGTTTGGGCATCTAACCAAAAGTTATTTCTTGTAACCCTAAGAAGATTTTTGTTCTTCTCTAACTCTAATTGGGTAAAGCAGGCCAGAGGCTAGCGTTGAGCTAACAATGCTAACTGTGAATCAGAAAAAATAGTCAGCTCTAAAAATATATCAAGCTTTTTCAATTACCAACAACTCAATATTACAGTGAAATGAACTTCCTGTGTTTGACACGTCTTCACTGGTCATCTAGAATCTTCTGGCGCTGGTCCGTAGCTGGTAGCCATGAAACTCACAGAACGTGAGTGAGAAAATTATTTGTTTATTGTAAAAATATACTGCAGTACCCAAATTTGACCACAGGTTGTCATCCTTACTTAAAGGAGTCATCACCTGAAATTTTCACTTTTCCACTTGAATAAATGTCTATAATGGCTTCCTAATGATTTTTCACTGGCTGAGAAGCTGATATTTAACATTGACGCGTTTGTTTAATCTTGCCTTCTTCAACCAGCTCACATGCACCCCACGAGCACGCGCACTCCAAAACCAGAACCTGAGCTCTGGCCTATATGTCGTCACCAGTATGGGTGTAACTCATTACTTTGTAATGCATTACAGTAATTACATTACATTTATTGGTAACGCAGTAATGTAATGCATTACTTATGAAATTTCTGTAATATATTACTTGTTACAAAGAGAAACCAACATTAGTTTCTTGCATTACAATCAACCAGGCTTGTCTCTCGCTCTCTCCTCCAAGGAGAACTCGGAGGACGCTTTTTTTTATACGTGATGATATTGCAAGGTTACGTGGACAATCACAAACAGAGAAACGGGAAAAGAGCAACATGGCAGAGGCGATGGAGGGCAAGGCGACTTTTTCCGGATGGAAGTATGCACATTACTTTTCCTTTGTTGCAAGAAAGGACAAAAACTTAACAGTTTGTGTAAACATTCTAAGCAAAAAAATATTTTGATACTGTGGACCTTGAGGTTATGATTTTACAAGTTTGCATTTTTCAAGGTGCTTATGTAGCACTGTTGTTAGTGCTTGTTTTACATTTCTTTTATTAAAGAAGGGTGTCAAAAAGAGATCTTCAGTGCTTTTATTGAATGAAAACAATATTGCAGGTTACTTTCTGGGTGCAAAAGTAATAAGAAAGTAGTGTAATTAAGTTACTTCATGAAGTAAGTAACTAAGTAGTGTAATATATTACTTTTTGAAAAGTAATATGTAATATGTTACTATTTTTGAGTAACTTCCCCAACACAAAGTCCAAATATAACCAAATATGAACCAGCAGCGAACAAACCAGCACAACAAAGCTCATTTCATAACGTGAAACGCATAAATGATGTCTTACCGTTGCTGATCCGTGTTACGGGGAAAAAAAGTCCACTGGGTTTGTGTATTCGATCTTCACAACAGCATGATGAGCCGATGCCAGGCTGTTTAGCTTGCTTTATCCCATCTAGACTGTTTACAGATCTCCAATGCTGCGTCCCATCATTTTCCGGTTTGCGGCGCTTCGCTGGAAAAAAACCTCAACAACAAGCGAGGAAGCCATTACGCATGAGGCGAGGCTCGGGCTCGTACTGTTGGATCCCGTAGGTCACTGCCAGGTCGGGTTCAGTTATAACTTTTGTTAATTTGGAGCAAGACGCTGAAGCTGCTTCCTGCTTCCTTCCACCAATCAACGCGCCCCTCAGTCCCGGCGCGTCCGACACAGCCGAAATATCGCGTGTGATCTCGCGAGAAAATATGCCCTTCACAAAAAAGGGGGACCGCAGGGTGTGTTCCAACTACAGGGGGATCACACTCCTGAGCCTCCCTGGTAAGATCTATTCAGGGGTTCTGGAGAGGAGGGTCCGTCGGATAGTCGAACCTCGGATCCAGGAGGAGCAATGTGGTTTTCGTCCTGGCCGTGGAACACTGGACCAGCTCTATACCCTTGGGGGGGTCCTGGAGGGTGCGTGGGAGTTCGCCCAACCAATCTACATGTGTTTTGTGGATTTGGAGAAGGCGTTCGACCGCGTCCCTCGGGGGGCCCTGTGGGGGGTACTCTGGGAGTATGGGGTACCAGGCCCCTTGATACAGGCTGTTAGGTCCTTGTACGACCAGTGTCAGAGCTTGGTCCGCATTGCCGGCAGTAAGTCGGGCTCGTTTCCGGTGAGAGTTGGACTCCGCCAAGGCTGCCCTTTGTCACCGATTCTGTTATAACCTTTATGGACAGAATTTCTAGGTGCAGCCAAGGTGGTGAGGGGATCCGTTTTGGTGGCCTAAGGATCAGGTCTCTGCTTTTTGCAGATGATGTGGTCCTGTTGGCTTCGTCAGAACGTGATCTCCGGCTTTCGCTAGAGCAGTTCGCAGCCGGGTGTGAAGCAGCTGGGATGAGAATCAGCTCCTCTAAATCCGAGACCATGGTCTTGAGTCGGAAAAGGGTAGAATGCCTTCTCCAGGTCAGGGATGAGGTCCTGCCCCAAGTGGAGGAGTTCAAGTATCTCGGGGTCTTGTTCACGAGTGAGGGAAGGGTGGAGCGTGAGATCGACAGGCGGATTGGTGCTGCGTCTGCAGTGATGGGGGCGTTGTACCGGTCTGTCGTGGTGAAGAGAGAGCTGAGTCGAAAGGCGAAGCTCTCAATTTACCGGTCGATCTACGTTCCTACCCTCACCTATGGTCACGAGCTTTGGGTAGTGACCGAAAGAACGAGATCGCGGATACAAGCGGCCGAAATGAGTTTTCTTTGCAGGGTGTCTGGGCTCTCCCTTAGAGATAGGGTGAGAAGCTCGGCCATCCGGGAGGGGCTCGGAGTAGACCCGCTGCTCCTCCACATCGAGAGGAGCCAGTTGAGGTGGCTCGGGCATCTGATTAGGATGCCTCCTGGACGCCTCCCTGGTGAGGTTTTCCGGGCACGTCCAACCGGGAGGAGACCCAAAGGAAGACCCAGGACACGATGGAGAGATTATGTCTCTCGGCTGGCCTGGGAACGCCTTGGGATTCCCCCGGAGGAGCTGGCCCAAGTGGCTGGGGAGAGGGAGGTCTGGGCTTCCCTCCTTAAGCTGCTGCCCCCGCGACCCGACTCCGGATAAGCGGGAGAAAATGGATGGATGGACAAAAAAGGATCAGAAAAGCACATTCTTAATTTATTTTTCCAATTCAATTTATTTAAATGGCCTAAAAGACTAATAGGACGTAGATATCCACGGTGTTATAGGCGATGACTCCTTTAATTCTTACACAGTACGACATTCCCATGATCTTCTGTAATTCTGAGAACGTATGCAGCCGGATCAGTGGATCTGTACAGCATTATGTCAGCAGATTTTCCTTATGACAGCTAGAGTACAGGATACTCCTCCTGTTGCATGGCTGGTTTTCAGCAATGTGTCCAAAACCTAAACAAATCTTTCCCAGACAGAACTCCTTTTCTCCTTTTCTGTGATCAGACTCCTTTTTATGTTTTCTAATGCATGAAAGAGACGGAGAGTAACAACACTAATGGAAACACAAGCAGGAGAAAGCAGAAAGATAATAGGACTTCATTTGTAAATCTTTGATTGTGCACACAATAATAATAATTCATCTGTGTCTTTATATGTGTGTAAGTTCTTCTGTGTGTTTATTATGGGTGTGCAAAGCAGCCAGTATTTGTATTTGTTGAGGGGGGGAAAGTATATACATACATATATTTGTGTAAAACTCAAAATAGGTGTAAAAATCAATTTTTTTTGCATCACACTTCTACACTATAACATAAATTAGAAGTGTTACGCAAAAAAATTGATTTTTACACCTATTTAGAGTTTTACTGGAACACAAATACAAACAGAACCGCTTTCCCCCCCTCAACAAATACAGTTTATATAAGTGATTATGTGTCCAAGTGTAACTTTTAGTGTGTGTGTGTGTGTGTGTGTGTGTGTGTGTGTGTGTGTGTGTGAGCATTAAGTTGCTGTGAATTGAGGTAGAATGATACCAAGAGCTTACATCATACAGACTCATGGAGTGATGGCATCGCTGCAACATGATTGGATGGTTACAACATTGGTCCTGGGCTAAAAACAAACTAAACTAAAATGGTAATAACATGTCGAGCCTACTGCACACATAATTTTTCCAGAGCATTTCATTTCCATAATGATCCAGTATAAAAGGCTTTGAATAGTTAAAGACTGCCTCTATACACTGATTTATGTGCTAGTCCAATCACATACTAGTGAGGTCAAGTGAAGAAATGGCCTCTGGGCATGAACGCTGGTATGTGTCAGCCCATCAGCCTAAAGGAGGTGAGCACATTCAGTCCGTTTCCAGTGTGGATACAATAAGAGAGAGGTGGAAATAAATGGAGTTTTATTCCAGAAAGTGCAACACATGTTAAAAATAGTCAATTATATGTATAATTGTATTGGTCAATTTTGTTTGCGTTTGTTGATGTATATTTTTGGATGGTCCTTGTGGGACCGTTGCCTTGTGCGGCGCTTTGCTCAGGTGCCATAATGTTGAAATGTGCTTTAGAAATAAAATGGTATGGTAGTCAGCATTACACAACGTTTGAAACATGCTCTTTCTCTCAGAGAGTAAAAGTTAAATACGTGACCCGTAAACTTACCAAACTGGTTCAGGGATGCTTCTTTAAGCCCCAAAACAAAGGCTTCTAATGTGATTTATAGATAAATGCCCCCATATGATCATAAACCATCAGGATGATTTCAGGGTTTCTGGGAAAATCTGCTCTGGACTGATGAGACCAAAGCAGAACGTTCTGGAAGGAGTGCGTCCCGTTCCATCTGGAGTCAAACTGACACTAAAACATGGTGGTGGTGGTGTGATGGTCTGGGGCTGCTCTGCTGCTTCAGGACCTGGACCACCTGCTGGAACTGATGGAACCATGAATTCTGCTCTCTAGCAGAACGTCTGAAGGAGGACGTCTGACCTTTGACCTTAACCAGGTTGTTCCTGCTGGAAAACCCTGGGATGTGGCTGACATCAAAGTTGAGCATTCCACCTTTATTTGATCAAACTCCATGCTCTTCATCATTAACTCCACATTTCTGCTCCAGTTCAAAGCAATGAAAAACTAAAAAGATGTCACTAAATGTAAAAGAAGAAAATAATACTGTTTTAAGGGTCTAAGGATGGGAGGGTAGAGGTGAGCCTGCATGAGAGTAGGTATATCGCAAGGAATGTGCAAAGAACAAATCCAGTTTTACAGAGATCTAAAAGTAGATATCAAGCTCTGAAGGATGTTAAGTTCATCGTAAAAGAGGTCCTATAAGAAACCAGTGATGTGTGACTTTTTAAGGAACTTCTCTTTAAACATGAATTACTCATGGTGTGAGACCTTAACCATGTTTTGGAATCTGAGTTGTCCCTTTATGATTATCTAAGCATCTTGTTCTGTCGCTCTTCTGGAGTGAAAAGGACGTCACACAGAGAAAATGTTTGTATTCTTAATTATGTTGACATCTAAACAGAGTTTGGAATTCCTCAAAGAAAGAAAACAGCAGCTTTGAGCTGACATATTGGGAACAGTCATGCAAGCATCTTCTCTAGGGTTAGTTATTCTGACGTTTGAACCAAAGTGCATTAAGGTGCAGGAAGTTGAAAAGTTGGTCCATTGAACTGAAAGGAATCAACTCTTTGATCACAACAAAACTAGTCAGTATTCAGTCCGGCTTTACTCTGAAGGGTAATTAATGACCAAGTCATGAATAATGAATGAGGCGTAACTAGTCTGCTGGTTAGGGTTTAATCAGGAACTCCACTAAAGAAGTGATTCCTCCATCCACGTGCTTCCCTGCATGTCATTACCCAATGATTCATTAATATAGTTTCTCCATGTTTCTCAGCGGTAGCCCATCATTATTTATTGTCTAGTAATTGACTCTGAGTTATTCAGGAAGTCCTCTTTAATAATTCCTTAATTATTATTTCCCCCCGGATTTCTCTCTCAGTGACAGCTAACATTTTTGGGTCATGATGTGTTTCCTCAGTGCCCTCCCTGGCTTTTATGTCTGATTCATGCAGCCCTGATTTCCAAAAACTGGGTTAAGAGTGTAACGTGTTTTGCAGACACTAACTTGTGAATATTCATCAGAGTTTTGTTAAAGTCCCAAGTCATCGTCACTCACTGGTGAAATTACATCTCCGCATTTGACCCATCCCCGTGGTGGGGAGCGGTGAGCTGCAGCGGTGAGCTGCAGCTGTGGCCGCGCTCGGGAACTATTTGGTGGTTTAACCCCCCAATCCAACCCCTTAGTGCTGAGTGTCAAGTGAGGAGGCATTGGGTCCCATTTTTTTTCAAAGTCTTTGGTATGACCCGACCGGGATCCTAACCCCGACCTCCCAGTCCCGGGGCAGACACTCATACCACTAGGCCACCGGAGCTGGTTTCATTTAATTTTAAAACAACAATTTCCCATAACAATAAAACCTAGAAATATATAAAAAAAAAAAAATTTGGTTATCACAACATACCTAACTTGGCTTGGGTTGATTGGATATGACTGGAACAGGCTCAGCTCCTGTCCACACGTAGCCGGATATCCCACAATTGCTGGGTTTCACTCACGTGACACTCAAATGGGGGCAGGAAGTGTTTTGCTCCACTACAAAACACAGCGCGATGAATAAAAGTGAGTATACTAAAGCTTGGTTTATGCTTGATGCATGTACATTCCATGCGGAAATGAGATGCGTCGGACTTTGCAGCGTTTATGGTTCCTTCCTACCTTCTGCAGCTTGTCTCCGCTGTGAGCCGATATTCTCCCAGACTGTAGGGGGTGGCATGGGGCTCTACGGCATGCATTAAAACACTACACCATAGTAGAAGTAGAAATCACTGATGTTTTATATTTTTTTACTGCTTCCAAGTCTTTTCCAAGTGTGACAGCAATTTTTCTCCACAAATTATTAACAATATTTTGATCATGGTGATCTTTATGGGCCGAATTGTAGAGATGTTTGTGTTTACGAACCTCCGCCACTATGAGCTCTTGCTAGTCTGCCATGTTTTTCCGCACGGGACCGTCCGCGTAGTAGAAAATTTCCTAGGTGCGCGGTGCGGAAACTTTGGGCCGCGCGGAGGACACGCGGAGGGGCGTGGTTGCTGACGTAATTTGGCCGCGCGGAGCCTTGTGGACCTTGCGGACGCGTCAAGCATAAACCAGGTTTTAGGCAGCGGTGTTAAAGGAGAGTTAACAAGGTGTAACAGTTGCAACTGTCACGGCTGTAATACAGTATGTCACCACAGGGTGGCAGCACTTGTATATATAATCTGTTCTTTGTTGTATGCCACCTGTAGAAGAATCTCCTGTGTGTACGCAGAGTGTGTTCTCCTGTAACATGCGGTAAAGCTTAGCTTTTCATTCCTTTTTGCTGACCAAAATAAATCAGTTAGTTAGAAATATTAAAAAGTCGTTCTTCTGGACTTCACTCACAACTCTGTGCGGCCGGCTTCATCTCCGCCCTAATGGCGTTTAAAACAACAGCGCTGCTAACGGGGTTAGTTTTTACTTTCACTTTCATTTGAGCTAGCGCTTCAGTTCTGGTGATCGATAATTAGCAGGGTCACCATCAAGAAAAGATCTCTGGTATGTTTTTCTCTGTCAAAATAACTTCCTCCATTTTATGCCTTCATATCGATGTCAAAGCGCTCTGAAACTGTATATTTTCTATTCTCAAATGCAGCTTTTTTAAATTTGGGGAACTACTGCCGCCTATGCATGCCTATGTGCTTCATAATCCACTCGATTTCTTTTGCTGAAAACGAGGTGGTGTGGACCCAATTTTTTTTTGCTAAATGGGCAAGTGAGGATATTTGGTTTTGCAAAAAACAGGCAATGTATGCACGTGGCCTTCTTCTGGTCTGCCTTAAGCTTCTGACGACCTGGCATCAGAACTGGAAGGAGTTTTAATCCTAAGGAGAACAGGTGGAGATAATCAAACAGACTTAGGTAAGCATGGTTGGGTGATTAGGTTAAGGCAGAGAAATGGAAACAGTCCAGGAACCTGAATCATGACATTTTTCTCTACTTTAAGGGATTTTGTTAAAATTTAGAATTGTTATTTTTGGGACATTGGGACAATATTGTCTTAGATTGAGTCGTATTATAGAAATCTAGGAATACTGCTCCTAAAGTGCTGTTTCTCTGTTTGCCAGTTCTTTGAGAGTTTCTTTTACATATTATAAGACAGTGGTGAACTAGTCAGTAGCCTCAATGGTTCAGCATGTTTTAGTTGTTTCCCTGCTCCGACACACCTGATTTAATGATTGAATCATATGTTCAGCAGGCCATCAAGCTCTACAGAAGCCTGTTAATCACCTGTTGCTTTAAAACTCACAACCCTCTAAAATAGGAAAAGGAATGGACACTAATGTTTTATGCTGATTTGCCATCTGATTGTCCCCTTCCAATAATCTTAATGTTACACCCCAGGTTGTCTAGAGGGCCTGGTGTAACAATAAGGGATGCATGTTCAGGTGTTAAAATCAATATATCCGTTTATTTATAAACAAATGGTAAACAAATGTAAAACACAATGGAACAAAAGACAAACCGGCGGAAAACTCAAACTAGTAACAGCGACTATGAAGTCTCTGATAAACTCCACGTAAACTCCTTAAAAAGGCATCACCAAAAACCTTCCATGAACAAGTGATGGCTTTAGTTTGCTAAAAACCTGAGGAAGCAAGTGACTAA
>SSNS01001083.1:0-18878 GCA_006937985.1 Aphyosemion australe
TTATTACGTTATACCTGAGGTAGGTAGAGTACTCAAATATATCACTTGAGTAAGAGTAGTGTTAAAAATATGTAGGAAAAATGCTACTTGAGTACTGAGTAACATCAGATATAATAACTTTCAAATTATGTCATCTTTCAGACAAAAATATATAAAGTGGCGGACAAATTATTGTATTTTAAATACTAAAAATAAAGACAATATACAAAGAAATTGCATAACACAATGCATTTTAAGCAGAAGGAAGGCTTTAAATTACTACCCACCTACTGCCCTCCATGTTTGGCAGAGGTTTGTGGGATATGGCTCAAAACCAGACATTAAATAAGATCTATTACACAAAACAACTGTTTAACTTGCCTTTATGAAAATGATGCGAGCAAACACTCATGTGGGGAGCTACGTTATGGAAAGTTATGTCCTTCCTTCCGACAGCTGCGACCCAGGCCATTCGACGTCTCTTTGTTACCTCTCCTGTTTGCGGTCCAGAACCTCTTTTCCACGTAGGAAAGCTAAACATTTATTAAGTTTTTGCTTCTTGTAATTGTGTGACCTGGAATGGCAGCCCTTCACACAACACGAGTGTACCATTTTCGACGAGTTCTAAACACTAAACACAAGCTGTAAACACACAAAGCAACCAACGCTTCCGTTTATACACGAAGCTCTCCCATCATGCAACGCGCCACAGCGCTCGATACGTCATCTGACAAAGACCGATTGGTGAGATGAATAAAGATTTTGAAAGCCAGATTTCTGTGTCCCAAGAATCAGCTGGTCAGGAGCTGAAGAGCCCTGAGCAGAAATTTACATGTCAAAAAGTGTTTGCATCTTACAGTGGACCCTCCCGTCCTAAGGTTTAACAAAGACACAGAGAAAACCTCTTTGTTCCTTTGGCTGGTTGGACCAGGTGGTAAGGACAGACTCAGAGGTGCCGCAGGCTGATAGAGATATCAGAACATTTAGTCTAACATTCATTTGGCATGCTAAACAAACATTCCATAGAATCAAAGTTAAGTTAGTCATTGTTCCTCACTGCTCTAGTCTGTGGTCATGAATACAGCACTTAATACTGAATTTTGAAATATCAGAGTATTACTCTATATTTGTTGCCATACTACTGGAAGTCTGTTAGCTGACCAGAACGCAGTAACATAAAATAAAATAAAATAATTCACCCTTTGGATTAAAACACTTGGTCAAATGGGACAAGGCAGGTTTACATTTCCAAGAGCAAAAGGAAAACTTCAAAATAAAATAATTAGCATATAAAACACAAAACACATGTATTTCCCAACAAAAACACATACATTTTCTGACAACCTAAGGACTACGTTGTTCTGTACAGCACTTTATCTCTGCAGATTGGTTTTTGTTATCACTAATTTCAGTGTTCTTAATCTGTTTCATTTGTGCTCTCCCCCTTTCTTTCATGTTTTATTTTCTTTAGTTTATATTTCCCTTTTTTATTAGACTTTCAATTAGCCACCATCTAAAGGTGCTTTAACTAATTCACACATCTCAGTTATCTTTCCCACATTTTGCTTTAATCTGCTTACATATTGGAGTGTCGGGGGGTGAGAGAACGCCCTTGGCACTGGTCGACCCCATGATACTATAAGGACGTCTCCCTATAGGCTTTTCTACGTTACTTTAGGTCAGAAAATGCTAAATCCACCTTGGAACACACCCTGTGTTCCCTGTGTTTCCTTTTCTTTCGGCGAAACACACAACACCTGGAGGATTCCCAATCACTCCTTACACTGTGCCGCCACTCGCTCTCTCAACTCCAGACAGTCACATACAGCAAGCAATTTCACTAGTTTCCTTCTAAAGTATTTGAAATTAAATTTAGTTTGTGTCTCACCATAGCAATCGTCTCTGGGAGGCTAACTCACACTTCTGTTCTCACACAGAAGCACAGGCACACCTGAGCATGATGTTCTGAGGGGGAAAGCACAAACTCAAACCAAAATGAGCAATTAATAAAGGCCAAATCAACAGTAGTCATTATAGCTGATCAACTAATATATTCTTAATGTATACGTACGAAACATTCACACAGATCACACTGAGGCACAACAGAGACAGACACTCAGGACAGTGACATCACAGAACAACCTCACACACTCAAAACTACATACCCTTAATAGGGAAATTAACACACAGGCATATATATGTCTGTGATTGCATAAATACTCAACAGAGAGTGTTGTTTTGCATTCTAAGTGTATGATTTACCTCTGTAAACATTTCTATGTGTAGTGGTTAAAGGTGTCTTACTTCCCTGTTCAGATATGTTGGGGAAAAACCCCTCTCCTCTCATCTTCTCTGAGGTCCGATCCTCCAGCCAGTCTGCCCAGTTGTGGCTGCGTCCACTCGGATCTCTCAGTTCAGCCACTGGGTTCGGGCATTTCTTCTTAAATATCAGCAGGTTGATAAAACCATCATCATCTGAGCCAAAAGGAGAAATGTCCCCCTCAGAACAAACAGGTGAACTTCAGTTCTCAGTGTGGCTGCAGCTTGTCGACTGTGAATTAGGGTGGTATGACTGGAGGACGGAGTTCAGATCTGGTTGAGGATTTTTCTCAGTTTTAAATCTGTGACCTGCTCCTGTGAAAATAGCATGAGGATGAAATGTGTTATCAGACAGCCTATATGGTGTTAGTTTAACCAGCAAGAGGCTCTCAGCATTCAGGTTTCCAATCATTATTAAAGACATCTGATTGATAGTCCAACACTGTTAAAATCCTCCTTTTTCTCCCTTGCTGAGCTAAATTGACCCAGCTGCTACCCCTGATAGACTCTGTCGTCGTGTGAATTCAGCTACTTCTGGACAGTTTTTATTGTTATTTAGTACTGCTCCTCCTTATTTGGCGGACTGGTCATCTCTGGACGGCCTGCTAAGCTATTTTAATGAGACCTGTAAGGACATTCTGGACACTATTGCACCTCCTCGACCAAAGAAGAGGAATTTTGGTGCCAATCTGTGGTCAATGGATCACACTCGTGCTGCGAGGAGAGATTGCAGGAGGTGTGAAAGGAAATGGAAAAAGGACAAACTGCATGTATCTCTAATTGCCCTTAGAGAAAGTTGGAAGTCCTATCAGGAACTTGTTAAATCTGCAAAGACTGCCTATTATTCTAACCTTGTGTCTGCAAATGCCAACAATTCACGAGTCCTGTATGCTGCCATCAATTCTGTGTTAAATGTAGAAGAATATTCTTCTGTGCAGGCGTCAGGCTCTGTGTGTGATAGTTTTCTTAGGTTTTTTGTTGGAAAGGTGGAAATGTTACGGGCGACTCTGCCTAAGGTTAATGTGCACAGCCCTTCTATGCCTGTAGTGGGGCGGCTGCTCTCTTTTCAACCTCTTTCCATGGCAGACCTAATCAGGTTGGTGGAGGAGGCAAACCCTAGTGGGTCACCAGAAGACATTCTCCCCCCACGTCTGCTCAAGGAAATTTTTTCAGCAGTCGCACCGCTTATTCTACACATAATCAACGGCAGTTTGTCTTCTGGTTTTGTGCCATCTGATTTTAAAAAGGCAGTTATTCACCCTCTTTTAAAGAAACCTGGGTTGGATGCTTCATTGCCAGAAAACTACAGGCCGATCTCTAAGCTCCCTTTCTTGAGTAAGGTCTTAGAAAAGTGTGTCTACAGTCAGCTACTTGACTTTTTTAATGAATTTAATGTTTTAGAATCCATGCAGTCGGGTTTTAAAAAGTTGCACAGCACTGAGACTGCACTGATAAGGGTGCTAAATGACATTCTCGTAGCACGGATGGGGGCAATCCAGTGCTGCTAGTCTTGCTGGATCTCACAGCAGCTTTCGACACTGTGGACCATGAAGTACTACTCCATCGTCTTGAGAACTATGTGGGGATTTCTGGTCTAGCCTTGAGTTGGTTTAGGTCGTATCTCCATGATAGGATGGTTTGTGTGAGGATGGGTGATTTTTCCTCTGCCTTCTCACATCTGCCTTGGGGGGTGCCGCAGGGTTTGATATTGGGCCCCCTGCTGTTTTCAGTTTACATTCTCCCGCTGGGTGACATTCTGCGGAAGTATGGCCTTAGCTTCCACCTTTACGCTGACGACTGCCAGTTATACCTACCTCTGGATGGTACTGGACACCATACAATCAAACAATTTGTAGATTGATTGCGTGAGGTCAAGGGATGGATGGCTGAGAACTTCTTGTGTCTAAATGAAAATAAAACTGAGGCGGTGTTGTTTGGACCAAATAGTCACTTTGACTTTTCCAACGTGGATTGTGCGGAATTGACTTCTTACCTGAGTGTTTCGGCAGTCAATCTTGGAGTGAGGATTGACAATGCGTTTTGTTTTGATGCTCACGTCAGTGCTGTGGTATCTTCCTCTTTTTATCATTTGAGGCGTCTGGCCAAAGTTAAGTCATTTCTTACTAGACATCTGGAAATTGTTCATGCCTTCATTACCTCACGCCTTGACTACTGTAACTCTGTCTTATTTGGTGTAAGTCAGGGTACTGTAGCTCGCTTGCAGCTTGTTCAAAATGCTGCAGCGAGATTTCTGGAAGGCAAGAGAAAGTATGAACACACAACTCCAATTCTTGCGGCTTTGCACTGGCTGCCAGTCGTTTTTAGAATTCGTTTTAAACTTCTTTTAATGGTGTTTAAAGCAATGAATGGGTTGACCCCAGCCTATTTGTCAGAAGTGTTGCAGCCACACATTCCTGGTAGGGCACTTCGCTCTGAGGGCCAATTGCTGCTCTCTGTTCCCAGAGCACGGCTAAAGACAAGAGGGGATAGGGCATTCTCGGTAGCGGGACCAAAACTTTGGAATGACATTCCCTTAGCTATTAGGCTCTCCTCATCAGTTGAGGTTTTTAAAAAGAGGCTGAAGACCTACTTTTATGACCTGGCTTTTAACTCTGTGGGTTAGCTGTTGCGGATATTTTTACATGTTTTTATTGTTAGACTTGTATTGTTGGTTTTACTTGTCTCTGCTGGTTTTATTTTTATTTTTGTTGTTCAGCACCTTGGTGGCATGCTTCATGCCTGTAAGGTGCTTTATAAATAAAGGCTGATTTGATTTGATTTGATTAGCTTTGAAAAAATGAACATACATGTTTAATTTTTTACAGATTTTTTAAAGATCCTGCCCCTAGTTCCTTTAAAAGTGTAACTTCATTAGGATGAAAAACCATGGCCTCTGTGAGGCTACAGGATGACATAATTAAATATCAGGGCCAGGTTCCAAAATAAGGAAAATATTGAGCAAACCCTTTAAATCATCACATTTGCAATTATTAATTTAATGCGACGTCTACATTTTATACAAGAAGGGCATATGGTCTGAAAGGAGTGAAAATATTCAATAAAGTTGATCATGAAGAACCCAAGTTAAATTATGGAGGTGGTCTTAGATTTCATCTCTCTAAAACTTAGTTCTGACTCTTCGTACAAGGTGGTTTTACAACCATTCACGTCTTAGAAAATAGGATCTAAACTAATCACTCACTGGTCTCATTCAAAAGGATTTATTAGGTCAAAAGACTTCTTTTTTTATGACAACTTTATAAGTCCTGAATTCCAAACCCATGGTCAGAAATGAAGAAGCCTTTTGGATGAGAGGTAAAATGTCAAGCAAAAAGAAAAGAAATCCAGTTGTCTTTTATTCTTGGGTAAAATTATTTTTGAACATTAAAGTTTTTGGTATTTCCACTATAGACGTTTCTGTTTATGAAGATGCATTTCAGTATTANTAAAAAGGCAGTTATTCACCCACTTTTAAAGAAACCTGGGTTGGATGCTTCATTGCCAGAAAACTACAGGCCGATCTCTAAGCTCCCTTTCTTGAGTAAGGTCTTAGAAAAGTGTGTCTACAGTCAGCTACTTGACTTTTTTAATGAATTTAATGTTTTAGAATCCATGCAGTCGGGTTTTAAAAAGTTGCACAGCACTGAGACTGCACTGATAAGGGTGCTAAATGACATTCTCGTAGCACGGATGGGGGCAATCCAGTGCTGCTAGTCTTGCTGGATCTCACAGCAGCTTTCGACACTGTGGACCATGAAGTACTACTCCATCGTCTTGAGAACTATGTGGGGATTTCTGGTCTAGCCTTGAGTTGGTTTAGGTCGTATCTCCATGATAGGATGGTTTGTGTGAGGATGGGTGATTTTTCCTCTGCCTTCTCACATCTGCCTTGGGGGGTGCCGCAGGGTTTGATATTGGGCCCCCTGCTGTTTTCAGTTTACATTCTCCCGCTGGGTGACATTCTGCGGAAGTATGGCCTTAGCTTCCACCTTTACGCTGACGACTGCCAGTTATACCTACCTCTGGATGGTACTGGACACCATACAATCAAACAATTTGTAGATTGATTGCGTGAGGTCAAGGGATGGATGGCTGAGAACTTCTTGTGTCTAAATGAAAATAAAACTGAGGCGGTGTTGTTTGGACCAAATAGTCACTTTGACTTTTCCAACGTGGATTGTGCGGAATTGACTTCTTACCTGAGTGTTTCGGCAGTCAATCTTGGAGTGAGGATTGACAATGCGTTTTGTTTTGATGCTCACGTCAGTGCTGTGGTATCTTCCTCTTTTTATCATTTGAGGCGTCTGGCCAAAGTTAAGTCATTTCTTACTAGACATCTGGAAATTGTTCATGCCTTCATTACCTCACGCCTTGACTACTGTAACTCTGTCTTATTTGGTGTAAGTCAGGGTACTGTAGCTCGCTTGCAGCTTGTTCAAAATGCTGCAGCGAGATTTCTGGAAGGCAAGAGAAAGTATGAACACACAACTCCAATTCTTGCGGCTTTGCACTGGCTGCCAGTCGCTTTTAGAATTCGTTTTAAACTTCTTTTAATGGTGTTTAAAGCAATGAATGGGTTGGCCCCAGCCTATTTGTCAGAAGTGTTGCAGCCACACATTCCTGGTAGGGCACTTCGCTCTGAGGGCCAATTGCTGCTCTCTGTTCCCAGAGCACGGCTAAAGACAAGAGGGGATAGGGCATTCTCGGTAGCGGGACCAAAACTTTGGAATGACATTCCCTTAGCTATTAGGCTCTCCTCATCAGTTGAGGTTTTTAAAAAGAGGCTGAAGACCTACTTTTATGACCTGGCTTTTAACTCTGTGGGTTAGCTGTTGCGGATATTTTTACATGTTTTTATTGTTAGACTTGTATTGTTGGTTTTACTTGTCTCTGCTGGTTTTATTTTTATTTTTGTTGTTCAGCACCTTGGTGGCATGCTTCATGCCTGTAAGGTGCTTTATAAATAAAGGCTGATTTGATTTGATTTGATTTGAATTTCCCATCTTTCAACATCCTCTATACACATTCTAAAACATTCCATGCATCCTTCAAAATCCTTCATCACTTTAGCTTCAATCTTTCTGTTACCTAGGTTAACTCTGCCCAACACTTAAACACTTCTACTTTCTGCAATCATTCCACACTCACCAACATATTCAAGACCTTCTGGTCCATTATTTAATACACAGAACTGTCAGGAAGCAGTTATTCTATTTTCTTGACTCACGCTCACAGTTTCTGCTGGAGCACCCCGCTCCCATCACGCAAAACAAATGGAAAACCCAGCACGCAATGCCTCCAGACAGGCCCATGTCAAAGGGAAAAGATAGAAGAATCTGGACTGAATTCTCACCGGATAGTTGAAACCGGTCTCTAAAGACAGGTTCGTTCAGGATCCAGGCAGCTTCTGACCCAGGAGGTCAGCTCCGAGTTTCCTCCTTCTCTCTTAAGCCTAATCGAGGTTCTTGGAGGACCAAGGAAAATTGGTTCCTCGGGTGGCCTGGACTCGGAGCAGAACCCCCAAGGTTTCAGCATGCTGGATCCTGCCGACAACGCCAAACTGTCGTGGAAATTTTTAATAAGGTAATGAGAAAGCAGTCCATGATTCAATCAAAAGGTTTTAATTCCAATATTGCAATATGAGAATGAGGAGACAATCAGCAGAGACCCTTCCCAGAGCAGTCTCAGCAGTGTGTCCTGCTGGGCAGAGATTCTTCACTCTATTTATCCCCCTTGACCCGCCCAAGGGTGAGCACAAACAAAGGACAGTGTTATCTGGGAGAGGAACATTCCTTTGGCATGTAAAACATGAAGAACAAGAGTAACAGGGTAAAAGATGAGACAAAGTAAAAATATTCCACCATGCTGTGGCCAAGCCATTGTGAGACAGAACATTAATGACTATAACCCCCAACTTCTCTGATCCCAGAAATACTGTCCCACTGTAGAATTGTATTAAATAAAAGTAAATAGAAGAATGACATTTTTTCCATTACAGCATTTAGAGGTGTGCAGAATGAATGTACTAGCCTAGTGAACTAGACCAAATTCTTGCTTTGCAGAGTTTGGTCTAGGCACGCTTCATAGGAACCCTCGCAGCCTGTGGCTGTCCAATCACAGCTCGCTATAGTTTTGGTTGGGCCAATCATAGCGCTCTATATTTTGGGCCAATCACAGAGCGGGAGTAGCCGATGACGTCAGCACTGCGGCCGCAAACCCAAGCAACATGGCGGCAACTCAGGAAACACGTTGGTTTGAAACGGCTTTGTCATCAACATTGGATTATTTAGACTCCAACGTGCGTAAGTCTGTCTGATATACTTAGCGGCTTCTTATTTTTATCAAGCAAAGTAGTGCAATGTCCCAGTACACCTGATATTCACATGTGTTTATACAAAAACGACAGAAATCACTGATGTTAGACGCCATTAATGCCTCCCTCTTTTCCGTCGCTGTGATTACGTCACGTTGTTCGTTACTCTGATTGGTCCTAGCGCTATCCAATTGCGTGCTGACATTTTGAAAGACAACCGTAGATCCCGCCTCACGACTGAGAGCCGTCAATGGGTTGTGGCCAGACTATATATTCACATATATAGGATGGCTTGCCAGGCTATAAATGTACAGTTTTTACTTTAAAAGCTATATTTAAAAAAAAAAAAATTATCAAAATTTTATTTTGACAGGCACGACACTGGGTTTATGTTTACATTTACCAGCCAGTAGAGGGCACCGTTGTGGTAAAAAGTCCGCTCAGCAGGGTGAGGCTGGGACTGTTTAAAATGGCGCTGTCACTGTTGTTGTGTCATTGGGCAAGACACTTCACCCACATTGTCTGCTGGTGGTGATCGGAGGGACCGGTGGCACCAGTGCACAGCAGCCTTGCCTCCGTCAGTGTGCCCCAGGGCAGCTATAGCTATGATGTAGCTCATCATCACCAGGGTATGAATGTGTGTGTGAATGGGTGAATGACTGATTGTGTTTCAAAGCGCCTTGGGGGGTTCTAGGACTTTGGAAGGCACTATATCAAATACAGGCCGTTTACCATGGCAGACTCGACAAGTCAAGCAGCCGATTCTGAGTCCAGATGTTTTAAAGGTAAATACTGTTGTAAAATAAACTTATTAGTAGAAATTAGTCCTTACCCTGTACGATTCATCAGTGGACATGGTGCTGGCTGCTCACTTAATGTGTCAGCAGTGAAACAATATCCTGACAGATGGAAAATTAGTTCTGTTGTTGCAATACAATCTCTGAACACCAAAGTTTGCCAGAGCTTGCCAGAGTGTCCGTGTTCCATATTCCACCTTTAAATGTTCTGTCAACTGAATCAACCATTTTACTTATAGGATCAGCATTTTGGAAACAAAATGCAAGGAAAGTCTTGGTTGTAAGAGGAGAAGACTTCTTGCAGTTACAAGGAAATAAAAAGTGGAAGCTGAGGGATTTACACTAGATTTGCATTTTGTATAAATTAAGACTGCACACTTTGTAAGTGAAGACTTTGTTCTTTGTTGGAAAGGTTTTGCTAATATAGGTCTAATCTCTGGAACTTCCATTGCATCACTTTGGATTACTGTGGTTCATTTAATCACAGACATAATATACGTAGACGCCCCATGGACTGGTGTTGCCTATTGGAGCTGCTGTAGTGGCTGGCTGTCATCTTAGATGGGTGTCCATTTACCCCCAGTGCATTTATTTCTACTGAGGAAGGTCCTTACCCAACTAAAAAACACAAAATCAGATATGTGGTATGGCATGAAATCTAAAATATAAACGCAATTACATACATAAATATATATATATATATATATATATATATATATAAAATCCCAAGATGTAGGCAAAAAAAGTCCCACATAATCTGTTTTCAATAGCTTGCCAGCTGTTGCAACAGTAGGCTTTACAAAAAATGGGCATAGTTGCTCCCTCTGTGTTGCCTCCAGCTGGGATTGGCGAGTAAGGAACCCATCCAATATGGTGGCACTGCTGTTATGCTTTCCAGTGCCCAATGGGGCGTGTACCTATTCATGTCTATGCATTTATGTATTTGGGTTGATTTAAATGGTAAATGGTAAATGGCCTGTATTTGTATAGCGCCTTCTTAGGGTTCTACAACCCCCCAAGGCGCTTCACAACACAATCAGTCATCCACCCATTCACACGCTGGTGGTGATGAGCTACGATGTAGCTACAGCTGCCCTGGGGTGCACTGACAGAGGCGAGGCTGCCGAGCACTGGCGCCACCAGTCCCTCTGACCACCACCAGCAGGCAAGGCGGGTTAAGTGTCTTGCCCAAGGACACACAGCAGCATTCTCTGGCCGGAGCCGGGATCGAACCTGCAACCTTCCGATTACTGGACAACCCGCTCTACCTCCTGAGCTACTGCTGACCCGGTTAGGTCAACAGATCAATGGAAATTGCAATAGTAAAACCTTTGTAATTATGGTTTTAATAATACTGACTAACACAAATAGGACTAACACAGTTTTTCTACTTTTATAAGGATGTTATTGAGAACAAGTAGGTTATAATGTATGTTTATTTTGCTTTTCTGTTAGCGAGATAATAATGGCCTTGATGTTGTGTATGATCTAATTTTGGCATCACAGGGACTTAACAGGGCGTCAACTACTATCAACAAACTGACAGAGCTGGGTAATTCCAATCGCAGCACATTGTCCCAGAGAGCAGCCAATGCAGCAGCTGTTAAAGATGCCTTTGCCTGTGTTGTCTGCAAAGGTAATTTTGAAAAAGGGTTTTGTCTTTTTTAGGCAGATTTCAGAGTTACTTCTGTCCTTGAGTGTATTGAGCGTATAGACTTCCACACTAGTAATGGGATCTCTTAGCCTAGTGAACTAGACCAAATTCTTGCTTTGCAGAGTTTGTATATTCACATATATAGGATGGCTTGCCTCTCTTTTAAGAGAACTATTTCTTAGTGCTCGGCTCACTAAAACAAACTCTGAAACGGCTCATCGCATTTTTTGTTTGTTTGATAATGAAACTAGAAATTATACAAAACTGTGTGTAAACTGAATTAATAATCTATAATATACAGTATATCAAATGTTTGTTATTTAAATAAGTTGTTTTATTCAACATGAAACAGAGTGCTACAATAACACATTTTAAATGACAGAAACAAACTCTGCAAGTAATATATTTATTAATTTTAAACTATAATAATAGTAATAATGGATTGGATTTATATAGCGCTGTTCAAGGCACTCAAAGCGCTTTCCATTATTCATTCACTCTCACATTCACACACTGCTGATGATGGTAGCTACTATGTAGCCACAGCCGCCCTAGGGCGGTCTGACAGAGGCGAGGCTGCCATTCTGCGCCATTGGCCCCTCTGACCACCACCAACACATTATTAGAGCCTGTTGGATATATTTTCTTTTTGCATATTCCACATTCTGCCTTTTAATAGAGCTTTCTACAGTAGCTAAAAATAGATCGTGACATAACGTCGCAAAGCACTCTGGGACTCAGGGTTATACAAGTAAGCAGGCATTTATAATAGTTTCCTATGGGTCTGAGTTGCTCTGATCTGGCTAAAGTTGTTTTTCGTCTCCTGAACATTTTCAAACAGCAAGGAACTAAGCGCTGCTGCTGGGGAAGGTGCTAATCTGACTCTAGATGCCCAGATCAGATGTCAGAGAGGACTTTTTATTCCTTTTCCAAAGCCAGGTAACATCCGTGACTGCATGAAACAGCTGGAAAGGGACACGGACTAAGCTAAAGACAGAACAAGCAAAGCGGTGGTAGTTTTTAAGTAGACGAGCACATTTTAACTGTGTGGAGCAGATCAAGAAAAGCACGTATATTTGTTACTTACATCTTCCTGGAGGGGAAAGTCCTACATCCGAGAATGACCAGCCGCCGGTCGTAACGACGCTCTCAGTCGTGGGGTTACCCAGGAGGAGCAGTGGAGAATTAATGCAGGACGCAGCGTTGTTAACGGAGAGTGGAGGCAGCGTTGTTAACAGAGAGTGGAGGCAGCGTTGTTAACGGAGGAGAGTTAACAAGGAGGCAGCGCTCCAGCTGAACGTCTGGGCCAAACAGCATGTCCACCCAAACGTCCACGAAAAAGGCTTTTGACCAGAGGTGAGTGGAATATAAAAAGTAGGGACACAAATGATAACCTGACAGTTAAAAAACTACCTTGAGAAAATGTTACTTGAGCACTGTGAGTAATGAACTTATTTTTATATTACTCAAGAAGGAGCCGTGATGGGAATAATGGCGTTTAAAACAACAGTGCTGCTAGCGAGGGTTAGTTTTTACTTTCACTTTCATTTGAGCTAGCGCTTCAGTTCTGGTGATCGATAATTAGCAGGGTCGCCATCAAGAAAAGCTCTCTGGTATGTTTTTTTTGTCAAAACAACTTCCTCCATTTTATGCCTTCATATCGATGTCAAAACGCTCTGAAACTGTATATTTTCTATTGTTAATGCGGCTTATTAGTATGGCCCTTCCCAGCAGCCTTTGCGTGGTGACGTCAACTGTAGAATACCCTATTGTCATTGTAGTTAAAATATGTCCAAACCTTGGTACCTGCTCTATTTTCACTAATTTACTCACCTTTCTGTAGCGCTGTTTGTTTTTCTCTTGTCTTTTACAGATTTATCCCCACTAATATTTACAGGTCCCATTTTGTTAATGTAATAATTGTTACAGGCATTTTGTGTGCGGTACCCTGCTTTCACAGCGATCAGAGGGGTGCTGCACTCCACACCCCAAACCCCCCGGTGTCAAGGCAATCAAAGACACGCTGCATGTGCGCACACACATTTTGCCGATTTTTAGCAGCTCGAAATCGTGTGGGCTGGCCAGAATGTGTGTCACTCACTTTGGCTCTTTGAACAAGGAGCTGGCTCCTATCAGTCACATCAACAAGCCGGCACTGAGAGCCGCTTTGTTCATGACTGACATATCACTATTCCACATTGTACTGCAATTGAAACACTAATGTCTTTATTGTGTTTTACACTTGTTCTAATCAAACTTGCAGGCCCTGTGGTTGAGCCCAGTGTTGCAACATGATGCCAAAGCCTTTTTGGCTGCAGGACCTGCACTGAAGAGTGGAAGAAAAATTCTGTGTTTTCCCCAAAATGTCGAATGGATGAGTTTGACATCAACACAGTAAAACTCACTGGACTCTCTGACGCCCTGGCTGCACTGGGAAATGCACTCCGGCAGTAATATGGTGCTTAAAACATTATTAAGCTCTCTTTGTTCTGTATGTTTCACTGAATGTTGTTCAGTTCTGCACTGAAAGCACTTTTCACTTTTAAATCTTTGTTGAAGGATTTGCTAGATGACAATTTTTTTACCACTTTTTTTACAAGTGAAATTAGCTCATGCTTGCACTCTTATGATTATGTTGAAAGTTTTATACTTTTTTTTTATTTAAAAAATCGTTGAGTCACAGTTGGGATATTTTTTTGTCTGCAGTTCAACACTGGCGGACATGGAGGCGCTTTTCTGATTACGCCTCCTCTCTGGTCTACTCGGCTTATTGGTCTCACCTGCAGCCAGGAGCCAGATTACAATCATCCCTGCCACTGAAATAAAAGCAAGCCAGTTTGTGAGAGCAGCCGGACAGAGAGGTGTTCTCTGTGCTGGTGGCTCGCTGGCTGTGGTTTTTGCTTTGTAAATTTAGTTTTTTGTATAACAGCTTGTCTCTGTTTTAAAATGTTCAACCTTTTTAGCAAATCTGTTAAGGGTTTTTGTAAACTAAAGACATCACTCGTATATGGATGGATTTTTATTTTTGAATTGAAGGCCGGTTGCAGAAAGCTGCTCAAGCAAGATGTCAGAATTCTGTTGCACATCAAGGATAAAGATTGTGTGTCTGGCAGTTTGGTACCACGAATGCTGTTACAGACGGTACACCATCTTCCAGTCTAGATCCACAACAGACAATCAGTAATTTATGTATTATTATTGCATTTGTATTCTTCATTCCTCTTGCTATATTTAATCAATTGATGTATTTTCTGTCTGGGGTTTGCGTTTTCAGAAACGAGACCAGTTTTGATGTCAGGTACAAGATCTCCTGCAAGAGGATCATCCTCCAGACAATAATTGTGAACCAGGAGGTGCTGAGAATGAACCAGCTAACAAGGTCTCTTTCAGATCTGGTAAAGCAACGTGAAGGTGTTGCTGCTTCAAACTACAGGTAACTGTAATAAGTTCTGCTATGGACTGTTACAGTATCTTCACTGTTTGGCTGCAGATCACGATCAAATGGTTGTACTTAAACCAGTGAGACACTCCCATCTGTTCATACAATAACTTTGCAGCCAGTTGGGGAGTTTTAGAATGTTTAAAAATATAAGAATTAAAGGCCAGTGTGAACATATAATTTCAATCCTTATAACGAACTTACTGTTTTTTTTTGTTTGTTTTTCCCAGGCAAGAAGCACAGAGGTTGACCCATGACTTCCCCTCAGCTGGTGTTTTATGCCCCTAGCAAGTGCAACATCTGGGAGCTGGTTTTTGTGGAGATGCTGTCGACAGAAAAGCTGATGGACATGTTTAGACAGCAGAGAATCTGACTGCATTTAGCAGCTTTAACTTGGATGCATCCACTTTTGTAACACTGTGCAAATATGTATGACCAACCAGCTGCTCAAAATTTTAAATGAAGCCAGATGCAAAGCATTCTGCATGGTGTCAGCTCTGCCAGAATTATCCCCCCCTACAAATGATGCCTTGTATCAACAGTCCACAAGGGCAAACTACCAAGCAGCCATAAAGATGTCAACTCTGGAAGCTAAAGCATGTGCCCCCTCACCTGATGGTAATCTGACAGTTACCTGGATATGCAGAAATCCTGCCCCTGACAGTGTAATTCAGGTAGTTCACTATATGATTGCAGGAAAGGCACACACAAGTCAGCAAGGTGTTCCTGTATGACAGCAGGACTGTAAATGCACAGATTTATGCAGGTGCTGAAATTGTGCAAATGTGTCCTGAAAAAGCTGCATCTAATTACAGCTCTGAGAGTGACAGTGACAAGTGATGCACTCAGTGTTATTATAAACATGTAAAAATGTTGAGTTTGTAAACATTGTTACTGTGAATTTTTGGGGGAATCAGTACGGAAGATTGGGGGATGCAGCAAATGCACATTTAGAAAAATCTTGGAATCCTTGATGTGCAGATGTTAAACCATGTTATTGTAATTAATGTAATTTCTTTCATTAAAACAGGTAATGTTCTGATTTATTGATTTTGACATTTGTTTTGATGGACTGATGTAAACATTACTCATGAAAAAGGACTTTGTATAAATGCTTATTTTCATTTTAGTAGAGGTGATATTTTGAAGTGATCTCTAAATCCACAAATTGTAATAAACTAAACTGAACTGAATATGGTTTTATTAACATGCATGCATTACACTCTAGTGAGTAATCACATCCTTTCATCCAAATCTACAGTAGTTACTTTAGAAAAGCAAATTTAGGTCAAGTTAGATTATGGCAGGGAGAGCTGGAACCCACGCAAAATGAAGTTGTATTTACATCTTGATAGGAACGGTATTGCTCTAATTTCATTTCACAATCTTAAAATACACATACAGCAAACGTGATGCAATATCATGTTTGTACATTATTATTAGGCCCATGAAAGCTCTGTGAAGGCCTCTAGTTATTAATATGTTTATACAAATTAATACTGTAAAAATGAGACATTTGTTAAGTTAGAACGTCATTATACTGTTCAAACTGTTCTTACAGTCTTTGGTTCAAACGTGTTAAATGCTTTGTAAGAACAAGTATCTCGTAACGTTATATCGCTCTGTTACTTGGCGTGTGTTTCCGTTCCACGTTTCCATGAAAATCATTCGATTTCAGACATTTTTAAGGTAATTGCTACTTTTGTCAGACTCCGAGTACACCTTCATGTTGGATTTCTGTTTACTGGATACGTGCACCGCATTGGTCTAAAACAATCACGTGACAGCCGCTTCACTACTTTCTCATTCCGCTCACAACAAACTAGTTCCTAATTAAAACAATAATCGTACTAGCTAACTATGTGTCTGTTGCTGCTGCCTCTTGGCCAGATCGTCGTCGTAAATGAGAATGAGTTCTCAATCGACTCATCTGGTTAAATAAAGGTTAAATAAAAATAAGTAATAAAACTGCTCACAATTGCCAGAAGAAACTTTATTTTTAAAATCAGTACATATGTACTATTTTTATGAAGCAACAAGCAAGTATTCTCAAGAGTTTGGAACGACATTCATTTTCTAATTATTTATTTTATTTAACCTTTATTTATCCAGGAGATAAAAATCCCATTGAGATTAAAAACCTCTTTTACAAGGGTGTCCTGGCCAAGAGGCAGCAAAATTTCACACAGTTACTACATAAAAACAGTGATAAAATATCATAGGTGATTTAAAACAATTACAAATGACTGATATGGTCTCTGATGCTTTCAGCCTGCTTTTGAATTCATTTAAGGAAACTAGTTGAGTCAGTTTCCAGTCTTTCTGCAGCAGGTTCCAATCAGAAGGAGCTGAATAGGCAAAGGCGTTCTTCCCAAGCTCTGGACGGGCAAATGGAACAGAGAGCAACAGCTGATCATTGGACCCTAACCATGTTGGAAATGTTGTCTCTGTTCACCTTACAGACGCTCTCTGTCTCTCTCCTTCTCTCTACATTTACTTATAACTTTTGACTTAGTTTTGAGCTTATAACTTTTCTAAGATGTTTGCTGCTTAAGTTTTGACTCCTGTTTCAAAATATCAGCTCTTTAAATAAATTCAGATAGTTTGACATTTCAACAAATTGTAAAACTTCCATTATTAAATTATTTCTGATCAAATGCCAGCTTTTAAAACTATTTAAATTTCTACTTTTTCAACTAAGGTCCCATATTTCCATTATGTACTGTTCAGTGTTGCTTTCACCAATATTCAACTACGTTTTAGGCTGTGTTTTCATGTGTTAAGTGATTTTTGCTCCTAAATCTTCAAATAAATTTAACTAATTGTGAAAGTTTAGCTCTACCTTACAGTTTTTCTCGATTGCTAAGACACATTTCTTGAAAGCTGCTCTCCCTTTCTCTAACTTGTAAACACAAAACCCAATTTTCAAGCTAAATCCCCAAAACCTCAAACTCTTCTTGCAAAACTAAACTTTCACCTCAAAACAGTTCAATCTGTGCTCAAAACTGAACTATGTGGTCAAATCGTGCCCCAAGTCAGTCAAAATGACAGTCACTACTGAACAGTCACTAAACACTACGTAGAAAAATAGAAAACACAATGCTCAGAACATGAAGCTGGAGAAATAAATGTTTACTGTTCACTGTAGGTGAAATGCATGTTGCAAAACACAAATAACTGCATTTAGCACTTGTACAAAAAGATAAAACAGAAATCTTGTGCATTTGACACTTGTGTACAGTAAGCCCATATCCTAAAAATAAAGTACAAAAATATACAAATACTACTGCAAAGAGCAAAGATTCCAGTACGTACAGGTTGGCATATTATCCAGACACATTCAATGTTGATTACGTAGTGATAGACTGTAGTGGCCTAAATCACTTTTTCTGTATCACTTACAAAACTAGATCTATTTCTACAGAGGGGTTTTCAACTGGATGCAGTGGAAAGACCCCATGAATACATCTATAAGGATGAAGCACTGTGTATGATCCCTCACATCATTAGACACAAGTGTGATCCATTTTTAGTTGTGTTCAAGTGGTGACACCTGTGCTTTACTTGTGATTGACGTTTGTCACCTGTGCTCACCATTATGCAGCACAGGTGCATCACAATGAAAATGTGTTGACAAGTGGTGTCTAAACCAGAACCAGAACCAGAATCAATACTCTCTCTCTCTCTCTCTCTCTCTCTCTCTCTCTCTCTGTGTTTCTCTCTCTCTTTCCTTCCCTCTCTGTCTACCTCCCTCCCTCTCTCACCCACACATATCATACATCAACTTGATCGGTTTGGTCTCAGGAAACCGGCCGTCCACCATCCCTGGTCTTGGAAACTGCTTAGTCAGTCACCTGATCTAAAGGTTGGATTACTGCAGTAATTCATTACTATCAGGAGGTCCACAGAATGTAGTCAAAACTCTTCTGCTGGTCCAAAATGCTGCAGCTAGAGTTCTGATGAGAATTAAAAAGAGAGACCACATCTCTCCTGTTTTAGCTTCCCTACATTGGCTGCCTGTTAAATTCAGAATAGATTTTAAGATCCTCCTTCTCACATATAAAGCTCTTAATAATCAAGCTCCATCATACATCAGTGATCTGATTGTTCCATATGTTCCTAACAGAGCACTTGGCTCTCAGACTGCAGGTTTACTGGTGGTTCCTAGAATATCTAAAAGTAGGATGGGAGGCAGATCTTTTAGCTATCAGGCTCCTCTACTGTGGAACCAGCTCCCAGCTTTAGTCCGTGAGGCAGACACCTTGTCTACTTTTAAGACTAGGCTCAAAACTTTTCTATTTGATAGGGCTTATGGTTAAATTCTGATGTTAGCCCAGGTTTAGACGAGTGGGGAGCAGAGGGAGGTGGAGTGTACAG
>SSNS01001083.1:19259-31040 GCA_006937985.1 Aphyosemion australe
GTCGTTAAAGACTTTTCTCCCTGGCCCTGCCTCCCACATGCCTCCATCTGAAAGGCTAGGTTATGCTGAGTTATCTCTGTAGTTATGCTGCTATAGGCTTAGACTGCTGGAGGACATACTGACCACTTTCCACACTCTGCTACTCTCTTCTACCACCACTCTCTAATTGCATTATTTCCTGTTATTTCAGCTGTTAACTTTATTTTCTCTCTAAGTGTTTTTCTCCCCAGAAGAAGCTACACTGGCGTTCTGCTGAGCTGTGGTGGCCTCATGGAGGGGGCCATCGGCTGGCACACTGCTGCCAACCACTGAACATTCTCCCTCTCCTGATATTACATCCCACTTTCTTTAACATAGAATGTGCTACTATTAGTTTACCTATTGAATTAATTATAGATTCACTCAGATAAAGACAATAAAGTTTCTCTTACTAAATAGAACTTCTACTAAGAAATCACAGTGTAGCCATAGAAACACTACTTGATCTATATGGTGTGTGTGTGTGTGTGTGTGTGTGTGTGTGGGTGTGGGTGTGGGGTTGTGTGTGTGTGTGTGGGTGTGGGTGTGTGTGGGTGTGGGGGTGTGTGTGTGCCTGCTCTGTCTTCTCAATCCCCAGTGAGTCGTAGCGGATGGCTGCTCATACTGAGCCAGGATCCTCTGGGCCCAGTTTTTCAAAAGTGATCCACTAGGATTCTGGATAACGGATTGGATTAAATCTTGAAAATGGGTTTTTCAAAAGAAAAAACGGATTACATAATCGGATTAGATCACGTAATCCAATCTTGGTTTTGATTCGGATCAAACCTTTAGTTTGGGTTTTTCAGAACTTTTTTGTAGGATTTGGATCACTTTGATCCAAAAAACCTGGATTAAACTGATCCCATCAGAAGGGTGGATTTAGCGTGGATTTCAGGCCCAAAATGTTATAAAAACTTTAAAAATGTATCAAACAATAATATATTTGGATCATGCAGTATCTTACAAGATATCCTATTTATTCATAAGGTTTTATTGTTATTTGTTCTTCCGTCAGGCTACAGTGATTAGGTAGGCTTTAACGTATTCAGCCTTTCAGTAGAGGCCTACAGCAAAGTAGAAAGAGTTTGCCCTCATAAAATAATCCCCAAACAGCTGTTAAAACTGACCAAAAACAATAAATTTTATTCTGCCACTAATTGATATTTATGTTCATCACAATTGAAAATATTGTTGTTTCTAGAATATTTATTATGCAATGATTACAGAATAACCAAAAAATGCAAAGAATGGCAATCACTGATATTTGAAATCCAAAACAAATCCAAATCAGAAATAGTGTCTAACTATTGCGTCCCTTGTTGCACGTCCTGTTTGCTCGTTCTGGCGGAATGCAGGAGGTTGGTCAGGGTCTCCAAGGGGCTCAGGTGCATCATTGTCAGCACAGAGAGGGACATTGAGCTTAGTAGCGATGTTGTGCAGGACAATACAGGCAAGGGTTATGTTGCATGCTTTCTGTGGTTCCACTCTCAGGTAGTTAAGGCATGCAAAGCGCCTCTTAAACGCTCAATTGCACATCTTGCTCTGCAGTGAGCAGTGTTAGTTTCTTGTAAATGTATGTGTTTTCATTTCAAATAAACATAAACATATATTGACCCCACACTGGCTATTCTACTTGTTGCTCTTTACATATAGTTCTACATTGTGATTTCCTATCCTGTTTGAGCACTGGTTATCCAGATTTGGTGATCCTGAAAAGTTCCTATCTGGATCAGATTGATCCAATCCGATGTTGCTTTGAAAAACTGGCTCAAAAGTAAGCTGGATTACGTGATCATGGATTGCAAAAAAAAGGTTTACTAAATCCGGATCAATTTGATCTGGATTATTCCTTTTGAAAAACTGGGCCCTGGAGGTTTCTTCCTGTTAAAAGGGAGTTTTCCTTCCCACTGTCGCTACATGCTTGCTTAGTATGAGGATTATATCAACACACAGTCAGTGTCTTGATGCAATCTGCTCGGTTCCTTATATAGGAAACTTTTTTACTGATTGGCTTAATGAACTGAACTGTATTGGAATGTTTACTTTGTGAAGTGCCTTGAGACGACTCTTGTCGTGATTTGGCGCTATAGAAATAAACTGAATTGAATTGAATGTGAATGGCTGACAGAGTTTTGAAAATTCAATGTTCAATTTCTGCTCTTTCTAACGGTTTAATTTCAATTTCTTTCAGCTAACTTTGACAATTGAACTAATTTTCAACTTCACTTCAGTTCTAAGGCATGTTCATCTATCAGTTCCAGCTGCTAAATTTACAGTTCAGCTAATTAACTATTAAACTATTCCTACTCAAATACCAGCTGTTTAAACATTTCAGCTGTCCAGTTTTTTAAACTGTGTACTGAGATTTCAGTTTTCTGCTGTTTAGATTTTTTTTCTCTTTTCTCCACTTACTTATTTGGCTTTATTACACTTGTTAGTGATTTTTTGCTCATAAATCTTTAAATCTTTTCAGCTCATGTTTACGATTATGATAAATTTTCGCAGCAGAAAACTGCTTATTTCAGTTCAGCTACTCAGCTATCAGTTTCAAAATTCAGCATATCCTGCTAACTTCACAATTCAACTAATTGTGAAAATTTAACTACTTATACTCAAATATGAGCTGTTTAAACATTTTAGCTACTCAGTTTTTAAACTATGTTTAGAGATTTCAGTTTTCTGCTGTTTAGGATTTTTTTCTCTATTCTCTACTTACTTTTCGGGCTTTTAAAAACTTTTTAGCAATTTTTGCTCCTAATATTTCAAATACATTCAGCACATTTTGACAATTAAGCTTAGTTTTAGCTTCGATTCAGCAGTTTCAGCTATCATATTCAGCAATAAAGCATTCAAACTCATTTCTGCAAGAAATGCAACTTATCTAGTTAGTTTGAATGCTTGTTAAAGCATTCAAAGTATTGTTTTCCTGTTTCTCTTTATATTAGTTTATTATTCTGCTTCCGTACGTTTTTGGCAACTTACTAGTGCCACAGTTTTTACACTATTTACACAAGTTTGGTATCAAAACGTGCAGCTCATTCAGGAATCGCCAGCTATGACGTTTCGTAATAAAATACGTTATACTTTTCGAGATATTCAGCTTTTTCTGCGATTTTTCAGCCCATTGAAATGAATGGGACATGCTTCTAATCTCTCAATTTTTCACAAAATCCATTCAGCTCTTTGAACTTAAACTACTTCAACATACTTCAACCTAGAGACTTCATTTAACTTTTAACAAACCCAGAACAAGTTCAACTATTCTCGTATGACTCTGCTTCTTGATATCTTTTACAGTTTTTCTATAATCACAGGTTAAACTTGAGGTACGATTTAAAAAAGTTCAGGAATTTCTCCTTCCCCCATTCAAAAGAATAGGGCCGAAAACCGACTTTGCTCGACTTCAGGCCGTGTCCTGAGAGAACCGTAGAACCAATGGAAATGAGACTTGCGCTGGATGAAAGCTGACGGATTTTCCTCCGTGTTGATGTATTATTTATGGACGTACTCGAAAAATTGTGGTCGTAGCGTTAACTAGTTTGGAAAAGGTTTAAAATATTTCTCCTTCCAGCCACTGATGCCTGCTAACCCATATATGGTCATGCAGTTCCCACTCTGACTGACAGCTTCAGATCTCAATCCAGACAACAAAATTCTGCTACGACCACATCTTTTAGGGTAGAAGCGTAATTTTCTCAAAAACAGTAGGTTTATTTGTCTGCTTCTATGGGATGGTCTCGATTTTGCTGTAGCTGCCACGGTTTTTGCGCTACGAGGCTCAGAAGGAGGAGTCAGACAGATTTTCTCCCATTGGCGGCCATACAAATAATTCTCAGCTTTTGTGCTTCGATCGCTGTCTTACAGCTGAAATCGTCTCGTCATATCTCCTACAATATTCAACGTAGCCACACAAAAATTCACACAGAGCACCATCAAAGCCTTCAGCCACTTACGGTTTTGGAATGTTTTGAATCGGTGCAATACTTTTCGAATGGTGATGAGACGTTCGAGGCCTCCAATTTGACATCTGGAGCTGCAGAACAGGCGATCTGCAGATTCTGATGATTTTCTCTAAACAAAAATCTGCTACGACCACACTTTTTTGAGTACACTCATCAGTTACTCAAAAACAGTAGTTTTACTCGTCTGCTTCGATGGGATGTCTTTGTTTTAGCTGTATCTGCCACGGTTCATACGCTACGAGCCTCAGAAGGATGATTCAGCCAGATAATTCTCCCATTCAGTCCCATTCTAAATAACAGCATTTTCTGCTAGAGACAGTAGAAATCATCTCATCATATCTCCTACAAATATTCTAGGTAGGCACACAAAAATTTCAATATAGCACCACCAAAGCCTTCTGATGCTGACGCTTTTGGAATTTTTCAAATCGGTGCTATACTTTTCGAATGGTGATGAGACGTTGGAGGCCTCAGATCTGACATCTAACAGCTGAAGCTGACTGTAAGTACATGCAGACAGGTCGTTAACACCTGCAGACGGCTCGTTAAGCCTAATTATAAACAATTAAAGATCAAAGGATCAAAGGCTTTTCCTTATGAGTCAAGTTCACCTGGAAACCACTGCTGCTCCATCCTTCTCCCTGATTGGCTGAGAGTATTCAAATTTCTGCTGCATAATCAGACATACACACCCACACATATTATACATTAAATCGTTCAGCTTGGTCTAAGGAACCCAGTGCCCACACCCCATCCCTGCTCTCTGAATGGCTGAGAGAGTTCAAGCTTCTTATTGGTTAATAGAAATATGCACCCACACATATTATACATCAAATTGATCGGCCTCATCTCAGGAACCCATTGCCCCCCCCAAACATCCCTGCTCTCTGATTGGCTGAGAGAGTTCAAGCTTCTTCAAGGTTAATAGAAATACGCACCCACACATATTATACCTTAAATCATTCAGCTAGGTCTAAGGAACCCAGTGCCCCCCCCCCTCATCCCTGCTCTCTGATTGGCTGAGAGAGTTCAAGCTTCTTCTTGGTTAACAGAAATATGCACCCACACATATTATACCTTAAATCGTTCAGCTAGGTCTAAGGAACCCAGTGCCCCCCCCCCCAACATCCCTGCTCTCTGATTGGCTGAGATATTTCAAGCTTCTTCTAGGTTAACAGAAATACACCCCCAGACATGTTATACATCAAATTGATCTGCTTGGTCTCAGGAAACCAGCCGTTCGCCAGACCTGCTCTCTGATTGGCCGAGAGAGTTCAAGCTTCTTCCAAGTTAACAGAAATACGCACCCAGACATGTTATACACCAAATCGATCAGCTTGGACTCAGGAAACCAGCCGTCCACTATGCCTGGTCTTTGATTGGCTGAAAAAGTTTTGAAACTTTAAAGTTCAATTTCTGCTCTTTCTAACAGTTTATTTTTATCTCATTCTGCTAACTTTGACAATTGAACTCATTTTCAACTTCACTTCAGTTCTAATGCATGTTCATCTATCAGTTTCAGCTGCTAAATTCACAGTTCAGCTAATTGTGAAAATTTAACTATTAAACTATTCCTGCTCAAATACCAGCCGTTTAAACATTTCCACTGTCCAGCTTTTTTAAATGTGTATGGAGATTTCAGCTTTCTGCTGTTTAGCAGGTTTTCATGTTTCTTCACCTTTTTTTAGCTTCATAACACTTCTTAGGGATTTTTGCTACTAAATCTTCAAATCCATTAATCTAATTTTGACAATTAAGCTCATTTTAAGCTTCAGTTCATTTCTTAAGCAGCTTCAGCTATAATTTTTAGCAGTAAAGCATTCAAACGCATTTCTGCAATAAATGCAATTAATCTAGTTTAGTTAATTATGGTAGTTCTTTTACACCTCACTTTATACTTAGTCATTAAAATATTGAATTTAATGAATTGTTGAGTTGTTAAAGTTCATACAATCATTCAATACCATGAGTGGTTTCTAATTTGCCAATGGTAACAGGTACTTCTTTCAAATAATAGGCTAAGTTCATAATCCCCCTCCCTTTCTTCTTCTTTCACCAAGATGGTGCGACACGGGTTGCAGCCTGTCAGAGCAGCTCTCACTTCTTCACTCTCTTTTTTATTCTTTGCTTGTTTTGTGTTGCGTTTTTTTAACCGCATGATCCACAGGAGTGCTTTTGTGTCGTTTGTGTTCATTTTTTTACTTTTATCTGAACTTCTGGGGATCGCACAAGGAAATTCTCCCGGGTTCATCCACGCACCTATTATCTACAGCAGGGACCAGCTGATTAAGCTGCGGCCACCGGCGCTCTTCCACACAGACGCGCCTGTCCTGCCCCCTGAATTGAGGAGGAAAAACAGGGGGTGCCGAGCGGGGCTTAGAATACAGCAGAGGAAACGGAGATATAAACCAGTTTTACCCTCTGTGATTATGGGAAATGTCTGTTCTCTGCCCAACAAGATTGATGAGCTCACAGCACTGACCAGACTCCAGCGGGATTTCAGACGGTGTAGTCTGATCTTTTTTACTGAAACGTGGATGAATGAGCTCATCGCTGACGCTGAGGTTTCCCTGGAAGGATTTAAACTTGCGCGCACTGACAGGAGAGCGGAGCGGTAAGCGAAAAGGAGGGGGGCTGGCTGTGTTCATTAATGAGAGATGCAGTGGCGGCTGGTGAATTTTTTTTTGGGTGGGGCGCATTTTTTTTTATGTTAGTTCTTGTGAATGGTTTTTATCTTGAGAGGCGCTATATAAACGATCGTTATTTTCTTTATTTGTAGGTCAGTTTTTCAGATGCGCTAACCACATATCACCACTAGGGAACGCCAAATTACCATTCTTATGCGTCACACAACTTGAAATCGACTGACTTTGCTGCTAAGTTAGCAACAAAGTTGTTCCAAAAACATGCTTCATATTCACCAATATATGCAAACCTCACACACACTAAACAGGAAGAGGCTCTTTTAAACGATAGAATCCACGTTTTCTACCTCAACACCACCCAATGACTGCAAATGAAAAGCAAAACAAAGCTATTTTCATGAAGTCAAAAGCTAAATTCTGTCTTACCTTGCTGGTCAAAATAATCCATCTTATAGTAAAAAAATTCACTTGGTTCGTAGAATCCAATGATAAAAAGATGAAACTACTGGTTTTCTCCATAGTCAACGTTAACAGCAGCCCCACAACAACAAAGGACGGTGAACTAGCCTGTGGAGAAATTTCCGGTTCTGTCTGGGCTGGGTGAGCTGACCAATGAGCATCCTCCTCCTGATCTGAGCAGACTCCCCCGTTTGCTTGCGATCGCAACCATATGCGCCCAACAGCTCTCCTATTCCTTGTCGTTGGGGATCCAGCGCGCATGCGCCAGTTAGCCCGTTTTAAGTCAATGGTAAAGATTGCTGCGCCCGCGAGAGGACACGTGACAGGAAGTACGTCGACGGTTCGGCCATGTTAAAAGCATTAACTTTATTAAACTACAATTAAATGCAGATTACACACAGCACTTACAGCCCATAAGGTGTATAGATCGTATAGTTTAAATTTTATGTTTTTTTAAATACATTTTGTGATTCCTCTCTTCTTCTTCCTCTTCCTGTGAGACTGGTGGGGCACTGGAGAGATGGTGCAACCCGGCGCATGTGACCATTAAACAAAAACTCTGTACAAAAGACATTGACTTACTGGCTGTTGGTCTCCGGCCCTATTATATCCCGAGAGAGTTTTCACATGTCATAGTGTTTAATGTGTACATCCTCCCCTCGGCTGACGCAGTCGCTGCATGTGAGCTGCTCCAAAGTTCTGTGGAGAAGCTGCAGACAGCTCATCCAGATGCGCTTGTTCTCATCAGCGGGGATTTTAATCACGCGTCTCTCTCCTCCACTCTCCCCACTTTTACACAGTATGTTAATGTGGCAAGGTGGACAAACGAGGGCCCGGGCGGGACTCGAACCTCAGACCCCCGGGTGAGAGTCACACGTGTTAACCAGTCAGCCACAGGGATATCTCTGTGGCCAAGCAGCCAGGGCACGTGATCAATCGGGATCCAGTGACAGGACATTCACACTGTCACATCAAGTGTCCCACAAGAAATTTCAATACAATTGATCTTCTGTATGCTAACGTCAAAAACGCATACACTTCCTCCCCCCTGCCGCCGCTCGGCCGCTCAGACCACAACCTCATTTACCCGAAGCCTGAATACACACCCAGGGTGATTAGGGAGCCTCCTCAGAAAAAAACTGTGAAAGTGTGGAATGAGGAATCAACAGAAATTCTGAGGGACTGTTTCCAAACCACAGACTGGGAAACACTCTGCAGCGCTCATGGTGATGACCTTGACAGCCTGACCCACTGTGTGACTGATTATGTAAACTTCTGTGTAGAAAACACCGTCCCAACACGAAGAGTGAGGTGTTTCTCAAACAATAAGCCTTGGCTGACCACAGAGCTGAAATTCAATTCAATTCAATTCAATTCAGTTTATTTCTATAGCGCCAAATCACGACAAGAGTCGTCTCAAGGCTCTTCACAAAGTAAACATTTCAATACAGTTCAGTTCATAAGCCAATCAGTAAAAAGGTTTCCTATATAAGGGACCCAGCAGATTGCATCAAGACACTGACTAGTGTCATTGTGTTGGTACAATCCTCATACTAAGCAAGCATTTAGCGACAGTGGGAAGGAAAACTCCCTTTTAACAGGAAGAAACCTCCAGAGGATCCTGGCTCAGTATGAGCAGCCATCCGCTACGGCTCACTGGGGGTTGAGAAGACAGAGCAGGCACAGGCACACCCCACACCCACACACACACACACACACACACACACACACACAATGGCGGACTTACCATTAGGCATAGGTCGGCGGCCGCCTGGGGCCCCCTTATGTTGGGGGGCCCCCTAGCCCTGACCGCCGGCACCCCTCTGTTAATGCCACAATGGACTATTCCTTTAAGACGCTGATGCACAAACAGGACGTGATTTGGTAGTCATTCCACTCCAATTCAGTTGGTGGCGATAATGCACCAAACTGTTTGCCAACTGCCATAAGATCCACAGAAGAAGAACAGAAGGCAGAAGAAGAAGAGAGGCGGGAGCGTTCGTAACAAACTCGAAGTGGTAGTCAAAAACAGTAAGCATGAAACGGAGTTATCCTAGTGGCTCCAATAAGAGAAAGAAGCAGCTTGCTTCAAAAAAGTTTTTATCTTCACTTCCGAAAGTGACATCGTTTTTCAATGTACTGGCATCCACCGATGTGCAACAATACCAGCAGCAAGAACAAAATAGCGCTGCTACGGCTGCCAACACTGTCAATAATGAGGAACTAACATGTGCCGCTAGCTGCTCAGATGGTCAAGAAAAGGACAGTGAATGTAAAGATCAGCAAGAAGATGTTGGTGCGGCTGCCACTGTCACTGGCGAAAGTGTTGCTAGCTGCTCAAGGAAGGATTCTGATAGAGAAAGTGACAATGAATGTGAAAAACAGCACAAAGTAAGTAGCAGAAAACTGTGTGTTCTTGATGACGATCCAGCATCAGCGTTGTTCATTAGTTCGGAGGGGACCAGTTCAAGTGAAACAAGGTTTTCCAAAAAATGCAGAGGGACGCAGATTTACATGCAACAACTACCAGATGCTAATGAGGAATGGGGAGAAAGTGAATAGATCCTGGCTAGTTTACAGTGTTGGAAAGGATGCAGTTTTTTGCTTCTGTTGCCGGTTGTTTGCTGACAAGGAGAAACGATCACAATTAAGTGGGGATGGGTTCAACTCTTGGAAGAATCTTGCAGCCCACTTAAAGCAGCACGAAAGATCTGCTGAACACATAGATAACATGGAGAGCTGGCTCACTTTATCTCAGAGGCTGAAGACATGTACAGCAATAGATCAGGTGAACCAAAACCTGATTTCTCTTGAAGTCAATCACTGGAAAGAGGTCTTGAGAAGATTACTAGCCATTGTGAACCACCTAGCAGAACGTAATCTTGCATTCCGTGGACACTCAGACAGGTTGTATGAGTCTGGCAATGGCAATTTCTTGGGGCAAGTACAACTCATGGCCCAGTTTGACCCCATTATGCAGGAGCATTTGAGGAGAGTCCAGGCAAAAGAAATCAGTGACACCTACCTAAGCAAGCACATTCAGAATGAGCTCATCTCCCTTGTGGCTCAATGTACAATTAATGCAATCGTGGAGAGAGTCAAGACAGCAAAATATTATGCTGTAATAATGGACTGCACCCCAGACCTCAGTCACAACGAGCAGCTGTCGGTGGTGCTGCGAATTGTGAATTGTGAGCCCTCAAAAGGTGTTTCTATTCATGAGCACTTTGTTGGAGTTCTTCTGGCACCTGACACCACAGGAAAGAGCCTGTGTGATTTATTTTTGGGCCACCTAGATACTCTGGGACTGGATCTTGCCAACTGTCGTGGTCAGGCTTACGATAATGGCAGCAACATGCAGGGTAAAAAGCAGGGAATTCAAAGGAGAGTGCTAGAACTTAACAACAAGGCATTATTTGTTCCTTGTGGGAGTCACACACTAAACCTCGTTGTAGGAGATGCAGCCAAATCATCTGTGAGGTCCATCAGTTTATTTGGTCTTTTACAAAGGCTGTACACTTTGTTTAGCTCCTCAGTTAACCGCTGGGCCATTCTCAGAAAGCATGTGAAGGACCTCTCTGTGAAAGCATTGTGCACTACCAGATGGGAGTGTCGCGTAGAAGCCGTGAAAGCCATCCGCTACCAACTGCCTGAAATATTAAATGCTTTGTCTGAACTCACAGATTATGCCATGGAAAAGAGAGATGCTGAAGTGGTTTCAACAGCAAGAGGCATCTGCAAGGAGATGCAGAGCTGGCCTTTTCTGGTAAGCACCATTATATGGTACAATGTGTTGTTCCAGATAAACAAGGTGAGCAAGATCTTGCAGAGCCCAACTGTGTCAGTGGAGACCGTGAGAAAAGAAATCACAGCTGTGACAGAATTTCTTCAAGATTTCAGATTGCATGGATTCAACGCAGCTGTAACTGATGCCAGGGAGATAGCAGCTGGAACTGAGGTGGAGATGAGCTGGCCAGAGGTGCGCAGAAGAGGGAAAAAAATACAGTTTGAGTATGAGGGAAGAGAGCAAACACAGCGAACTGCAGAAGAGCTCTTTAAAACAGAGTTTTTCCTCCATCTTGTTGATACAGCACTTGTCACAGTAAGAGAGAGATTTTCACATTTGGAGACCTTCTATGAACTGTATGGATTTCTCTACTCGAGTGAAATTATGAAAAGTAGATTGCAAAGTGGAAGGCTGGCTGAAAGCTGCTACAGATTACAGCAACAGATGATGTTGATGGAGAGGACCTCAAAATGGAAATAACACATGCTGTTAGAGCCTTTCCTACGACCATCTCATCACCATCTGAGATGTTCGATTACATTTATAAGGAGAATGTGCTTGATGTTTACACAAACCTGAGTATAGCTCTAAGGCTTCTACTCACTCTACCTGTGACAGTGGCCTCAGGAGAGAGACGTTTCTCATCACTGAAACTCATCAAAACTTACCTCAGAACAACAATGTCCCAAGAGAGGCTGTCTGCTCTTGCCCTTCTGTCCATTGAGGAGAAAGTCAGGAAAACACTTGACATGAAGTCAGTCATTGCAAGATTTGCAGAGGCCAAAGCTCGCAAAGTGAGTTTTTAGAAACAACAATATCAAAATGAGAGAATGACAAGACTTGAAGATGAAAGAGTATTTCAAAGAGAGAAAGGAAATAATAATTTAGGGAATGAAAAACACATTAACTC
>SSNS01001083.1:37750-52453 GCA_006937985.1 Aphyosemion australe
TGGACTAACGCTCAAGCCCCTATCTGCGTTTTCTTTCTGGACTAACGCTCAAGCCCCTATCTGCGTTTTCTTTCTGGACTAACGCTCAAGCCCCTATCTGCGTTTTCTTTCTGGACTAACGCTCAAGCCCCTATCATCAACACCAGAGTTACGTTTAATTATTGGAAAAACGCTCAAACACCAGCCAATAGCTGCGTTCAAATAAGGCATAACGCTCAAAAACCATAATTTAATGACCTCTGTGTTTATATCTAGAAACAAACAAGATTGTCTCACCAGATCTCCCCAGCTCAGAAGCTTGAGTTCGCAGACCCGGTGGCCCCCTGGCAACGCCAGACCCCAGGCGCCGACCTCCAGCGAAAACAGGGCGCTGCACTGTCCGGCGGATGGCATCTGGCATCGACAGCAAAGACCCCCAGGCACCGCTCGAAGGACCAATTTATGTTAGGGATTTTCCCAATCACCTAACTGTCTGACGCTGAGGAAATAAGGGAGAGAGACATAATAAGACACAGACATAGAACCTTTTGCAAAATGGTGACAGACCAACTCAGGACAGAGTACAGTCTGCCTCGAGCGGCTGCCAACACAGTTTATTTAAAGTAGGAGATAAGGAAGTGGGTGTGTTCAGATGTGTGTGTGTGTGTGTGTGGGTGTGTGTGAGATACAGAATGAAATAGAGAAGCGGTACAGGATTCAGAAATCCTATAACAATTTGCATCTTTGTTTGAAGAGGACCCAATTGAAAACGAGATGACGGCCCCGCCCCCAGAACGGCTATTGTCCAATCACACATCATAGCAACCGTTACTATTCGACAACTCCAAACAAAATGATGAAGCTAAGCCTAATTTACTACTAAGCATTAGCCTCGATAGTAGTCGTGTCTCCTTCGTTTCCCTTCAGAACCTCCTCATCGAGCTCAACCAGCAACACGAGTGCTCCCCCCGCCCGCGGCTGGGCGGAGGTCTGCCTCCCAGACTATCCAAGACCCTTTTAGATAAGACACACCGTGCCGGCAAATCAGCGTAATATTACCTCAACCGTGTGTCTTATAAACGCACATTAAGCCTTGGCGCAACAGCGGGTGGTGTCATGATCACGTGATGAATTAATGCCGAGCTCCGGCCGGGAATTAAAAATGAAAGTAAACACGGGCATAAAAAGTTACATTTTATAAACAGACTCAGCTGAGATGATCAACTGAGCGATGCAGAGCGCCGGGAGCTTTTCTCCGTTAGAGCTGCCTGCAGCTCAGATCATCTGACAGCTCACAGGGACACCGCGTCGCCACCACCGATCCTCGGATCCACGCGTCCCCGGACGCCGGACCTTCTCCCAAACTCCCGACTCCTTGTTCCCTGCTACGCTTCACTCAGCGGAGCCGACACTAATATATCCCTCCACTGCATACTGTAACCCTTTTGCCTCGATCTGGATGATATTGAGGAGAAATTGCTCCAAAAAATGTCGCTGACACGCATCTGTCTACTTCTTTCCATCGCGGAAATTTGCGGAGCTGCAGTATTTGACCCACTTATTGTCGGACTTGGTAACAGTAACTAAGGGGGGCGGGGCTCGGCGAAAGGTCAATTGGTTTATCTTCTTGAAAATATGTTAATAAATAAATAAAAATAAATAAATATAGATGACTTATTGTCAACCTACACTCCTACCAGGAATTTGAGGTCCGTCTCACAGTCCTTGTTATCAATTCCAAAGGCTCGCCTTAAGACAAGAGGAGACAGAGCATTTTCTGTGGCTGGCCCTACACTCTGGAACAGCCTTCCTCTGCAGATTAGGACCTCTCAAAGTTTTGATGCTTTTAAGTCATTGCGTAAAACTTACTTCTTTGACCTGACCTTTAATGTAGGATGATTTTTTATCTTTTTATTCTTTTTATTATTTTATCAACCTTTTATTGAATTGTGTGTATGTTGTTTTTATTTCAACTTGGTTTTATGTTTTTAGTTATTTTACTGTCTTGTTATGCTCATCTTGGGTGTTTTACGTACAGTACTTTGGGTTGCGGAAGCATAATAAGTGTGCTTTAGAAATAAAACTTGACCTTGATCATTTGAAGTCATCCTGGTTCATGAAACAAAATAAAGTTTAGTAAGAAGTTCTACAGAAACAATATTGTTATTATTTCTCTTTGACCGTTCACTTCAGAGCTTTCATCTCCGCGTCGTCGTCCCCTCCCACCCCCCACCCCCCGCGGAGCAGGGTCCGGCCAGCTGTGGGGCGTTTCCGTTTGCGCTACAAAGACGCCTAGCGGGTGGCGTGATTTGGAATCGTAGGATGGCCAAGGAAGGTCCCGCCGTTCTCGTCTCTGATTGGCTGGAAGGGCTCTGCTACGATTGGCTATTTCATGTAACAGCAAACCGTCTTCCCTCGCTGCAGGGTTTAATGTCGTAAGCCTAATTTATACTTGTCTGTCTGCGTCAGTACGGAGACACGCAGCGCCATTTTGCGTTGACGCAAGAGCTCTCAGACGGGCTCGCGGGGGGTGACGGAGACATGCCCCCAAAAATAACTGTCCGTCAAGAGCCACGGAGAGCGCAAGCCTGTGATTGGTCAGGACGCCACTTCCTTGAAATACGTCACCAGCAGCACCGCCACTGCCGACTCAAAAAATAAAGAGCGCTGAAGATATTTAGCGGCAGACACGGAGCAGATTGAAGAACGCCTCGCTAAAAAAGTTCGAAAATATGAAAGTTTATTCACCAGTGACTGAAGGAGCACAAAGATACACAGCAAGCGTTTTATTCGTTTACGGAAATGACGAGAAACGTGGATTTAGAGGTGCCAACCGCATGAAGAGGTGGAGGAGAATGAGGGACAAATTCGTCCGTGTTAAAAACTCTCTAAAATACATTAAAACAATGTAAACACAGTAGTAAATACACTGTCGTATGACTGTAATGGTGGCAGGATACCATAGAAATGTGCTACGCCCTCTGCTGTTCAGGTGGGGGGTTGCTTTGCAACGTCCCCCAGCCAACAGAGAAGTAGAAACATAAAATGTCTCCGTCAACGCGAATGCGTCTCTAGCCCGAGGAGCTGACGGAGAAGTATAAATCTAGCTTGACAGCTGTTCTGGTGGCAGGAGGACAGTCTGCACTTTGTGAGGGAATACGGTTTGTATGGGGAGAAAAAAGTCTCAATAGATTTGTGTGTGTGTATCTAGATTTGTGTGTGCGTATCTAGATTTGTGTGTGAGTACCTAGATTTGTGTGTGAGTATCTAGATTTGTGTGTGCGTAACTTAAGATTTGTTTGTGCGTAACTAAAGATTTGTGTGTGCGCATCTATATCTATGTGTGTGTATATAGATCTATGCATGTGTAACTCTTGATTTGTAACTTGTGTTTACATTTTTGTGTGTAACTTCAGCTCCTACACATACAAATCATTAAATACAAACACACAAATCAACTGGTACACATGGACAAAACTACATTACACACAGATCAGTTTACAAGTACAAAAACCCTTTTGAGACTCTTTTCACGCCTGACTGATTTGTGCGTAGATGGTGCATTCAATGCTGGGTGAAAGCTGGGAAATCAGAATTTTCTTTGGAGTTAGTCTAAACTTGTGTTGAAGGGGCAAACATGTTTTTTCTGTGGAAAAAAAGAATATCTCATGATCCTGTAGTTACAAAATATTAACCTAAATTTACTTTTTAATAATCTAAAATAGTTTATTTAGACATAAATGTGTTTATGAGCTATGAAAACGTAGTCAAATGGTTGTAAGAAATGACCACTAGATGGCAGAGTGGTTCTCTGACTGGGAAAAACACGCTTCAAACCGAGAGAAAGCACAATAAGATGGAGCAGCTCTGGTGATCTTTCCTCTGAAGTCAAAAGAGAAAGTTGCGACACGCTTTGAACTCGCTGACACGCGGTCACGTGGTTCATGTAGCCCCGAATAGTTCCAAACAGCTCAGTGCTGCCAGTCAGTATGTTGTGGCAGGACTGGACGCTAAAACGACCCTTTTCTCATTTCCACATGGATTTTTTGGTGATTATTGATCAATAATGTGTTTTAATTACTACACTGATTATGTATTTTATCAAAGCAATTCCCTTTGGAGCAGCACGAACATTTATCATTTTTATATTTTAGAGGGCAGCCAGACTGCAAACACAAGGTTGAAAACATTTAGGGTACAGTTCATATTTAGCTAAAATACGTATAATTGTATAAAAATATATAATGTTATATATATAATGAAAAGCGCTTTATAAATAAAGTTTGATTTGATTTGAAGACATCAACACTTTCAGCTGGAACCAGGTGTCTGCTGCTTCTTTCATGGAGCTCCCAGATGTGGTGGATGTTCTAGAGAGAGAAGCAAGTCTTTAGAAAGCTGCAGTCTTCATGTCATGATGTGTAACGTAAAATAGAATAGAATAGACTTTATTGATCCCACAGTGGGGAAATTCACTTGTCACAGCAGCACCATCACTCAAAGGGTAATTAGAAGAAAGATAAAAACAAGAATACATGTATATACACATAGGCAGTAATCTAGTATTGTAATCTTAGATCACTAAAAAACACAAATAAAAGATAAAAACAAACTTGGGTACCAACACTATGCAGCATACTGTAAGAGACACAGACACCAATCTGAATCCGGTATTGCACAAGTATGGAACACATACTGAATATTGCATTGGTGTTATTGTGTACCAGGATGATACCAGTACAGCTTAAACTGAGGAGTTATACACTCTTACAGCAGAGGGGATGAAAGATCTACGATAGCACTCAGTTTTACATCTGGGATGTCTCAGTCTACCTCTGGAGGAGCTGTCCATGATCTCCACAGTGGAGTGCAGTGGATGGGAGGGGTTTCTTAAGATAGAGGTCATCTTCCCCAGCATCCTCCTTTCACACGTTTCCTCAACAGAATCCAGTGGGCAGCCCAGAACCGAGTTAGCTTTGGTAGCTAGCTTGTTCAGTCTCTTCCTGTCTCGGTCAGAGCTGCACAGCAGAGACCACAGCAGAATGAATAACAGAGCCAACAACAGAGTGATAAAAGGATTTTAGCAGCTGGGATTTAACTCCGAAGGACCTCAGCCTCCTCATGAGATGGAGGCGGCTTTGGCCCTTCTTATACAGAGCATCTGTGTTGTGGGACCAGTTCAGTTTACTGTTGAGGTGAACACCCAGGTACTTAAAGGTGTCCACCACCTCAGTGTCTGCTCCCTGGATGTTTACTGGTGAGTGAGGAATGTTTCTCTGGAAGTCAATCACCATTTCCTTTGTTTTACTGGTGTTCAAGCGAAGGTGGTTACGCTGACACCAGTCCACAAAGTCCATGATGACTGACCTGAACTCCTGGTCGTTCCCCTCAGACACACAGCCGACCATGGCCGAGTCATCAGAGAACTTCTGGAGGTGGCAACTGCTGGTGTTGTAGGTGAAGTCCGAGGTGTAGAAGGTGAAGAGAAAGGGTGAGAGCACTGTACCCTGCGGAGCTCCAGTACTGCACACAACCACCTCAGATGTACAGTTGTGCAGCCTCGCGTACTGTGGCCTGTTGGTGAGGTAGTTGATGATCCATGCGGTCAGATGTTCGTCCACACTAAGCAGAAGATTCATCAGGCTGAGATTAAGAATTACAGCTAAACAGATCTATATGCTGTCTAATGATGGGCATCTTAGAAATAAAGAGACAAAAACAAAGAAAAACAGCATCTTGCATCACAACAAGCATACCCCCACCAATGCGGTAGCACAAGTACATATGAATGGTTTGTTGGAGGGATTTTTACGTCCCTTATCTTTAATTTGATAATCTGAGTTATCTCTGTAGTTATGCTGCTATAGGCTTAGACTGCTGGAGGACATACTGACCACTTTCCACACTCTGCTACTCTCTTCTACCACCACTCTTTAATTGCATTTATTTCAGCTGTTAACTTTATTTTCTCTCTGTTTTTCTCCCCAGAAGAAGCTACACTGGCGTTCTGCTGAGCTGTGGTGGCCTCATGGAGGGGGCCATCGGCTGGCACACTGCTGCCAACCACTTAACATTCTCCCTCTCCTGATATTACATCTCACTTTCTTTAACATAGAATGTGCTACTATTAGTTCACCTATTGAATTAATTATAGATTCACTCAGATAAAGACAATAAAGTTTCTCTTACTAAATAGAACTTCTACTAAGAAATCACAGTGTAGCCATAGAAACACTACTTGATATATATGGTGTGTGTGTGTATGTGTGGGTGGGTGTGGGGTGTGCGTGTGCCTGCTCTGTCTTCTCAATCCCCAGTGAGTCGTAGCCAATGGCTGCTCATACTGGGCCAGGATCCTCTGGAGGTTTCTTCCTGTTAAAAGGGAGTTTTCCTTCCCACTGTCGCTACATGCTTGCTTAGTATGAGGATTGTATCAACACAGTCAGTGTCTTGATGCAATCTGCTAGGTTCCTTATATAGGAAACCTTTTTACTGATTGGCTTAATGAACTGAACTGTATTGGAATGTTTACTTTGTGAAGTGCCTTGAGATGACTCTTGTCGTGATTTGGCGCTATAGAAATAAACTGAATTGAATTGAATTGAATTTTAAAATCAGTGATTCTATAAAAGTTGTTACATTCATACAGAATCTTGACATCTGCAGGAAACCTCAGAAAAAGTTGTTACGGTGCTTGCATTAGCATTGGTACGTGATCAATTCCTGATCACTTTAATATGAATTTTATTCTGATAGCCTCCCCATCACCCAGCCAGCTGCAGCACTCCACCAGTCCACTTACCAGCTTTGACTCCATCACAGACCGGACCAGCAGCTTCCACAGACCGGACCAGCAGCTTCCACCAACCTGCTCATCGCTCAGCTCACCACTCATGATCAGTCCCTCTGAGAACATGAAGATTAGACATGAATGCAGTAGCAGCAGTGTAACCTGTAAAGCCTGGGACACACAGGAGACAGACGCGCCGCGTCACGCCTGTGCCATCATTTTAAAAAGAAGCCATTATAGTTAGTGAGAGTGGCTACACGGGGAGCGCAACATCGCGTCCCAGAAGCGCCGGTCCGCGCAGAGGCACTGAAGATAGGCGCCAGTTCTATCTCAAGCGCTGCGGCGCACCATGGTGCAGCTGTTTACAACATTGTTGAGTACTTTACAACAGACATTACGACGCGGAACGGCTTTACGGCACAAACCCAAATGCCGGCATAAACCCAACCGCCAAAACATGGTTGAGGAGCTTTTTATTGTTGAAGTTGAGAAGCATAAGATATCGTACGATCCTAATAGATAGTGTACTTACCATTTTTAATCAGAGTCTCACTAAACACAGCGGCAAGTCTGATCACATATAAACTAAAGAGTCACTTTCCGCTTCCTGTTCTCAAGTCCCGTGTGATGTTGTGACTATCACGTGACTTTCCAAGAAGCGTTCAGCGGCGCGGCGCCTCCTGTGTGACCATTAAACCGTGGCGTGTCTGTCTCCTGTGTGTCCCAGGCTTAACTGTTTAGTTACAGTTCTACACTTCTTTATTTATGCTGAGATTTTGTCATTAATAATTCTTCATTTCTTGTTCTGTCTTGAAGTAAAGATTCTAATCCCAACTTGACCTCAGATGATAAATGAATGATATTAAACAGATGCAAAGGAACAGTCCTGCAGTAAATACCAACTTTGTGAAGGTTCTAGTTCTGTTGTTCAGACGTCCTGATTCAGCTCTGGTTGCTCTGGAGGACACATCGTGTTACCATGGTGATCCTGAGTGTGTAACATGCTGCAGCAGGTCACTGAAGTCAGCATCATGTGGGTTAACTGAAAAATGTGAAATAATTACTCATGTTCATGATCACATTTACTTTACTGATATCACAAATGATGCTGCTGTCTGATCTAAAACTCACATGGCAGTCTCAGAATAAAAAAAGCTGCCCTAGTTCAGATAGTTTAGTAACTCCTCTTTCTACACCCGCATTTGAGTTTTGCGCGACTTCCGGGTCACGTGAGTGAAACCCAGCAATTCCCCCACGGAGCAGCGCAGCAGAGTCTCAATAAGCCCCAGACTGAAACCAAAATGACCCGACGGACTTTAAGCCCAAAACCGGTTCGCCCGAGATCATTATAGCTACTTTTAGCCTTTCTTTACACAAAATGAAGGAATAATAATGATTCCACTGTATTTAGTTTGAGGCGCGTCCTCATGCGACCCGCAGTCTCTCTCTCTCTCTCTCTCTCTCCCTCTCTGCTGTCTGAGCATGACTTAAAATGCTCGAATTATTAATCAACCCAAATCCGACCCTACCTGTCCGGCTTACTCGATTCGGGCTTGGATCGTACGAGCGGGGAAGAGACCGTGGTCTGGTCTGGAGGTCTACACAGGTGACCACCAGACACTATATGGCAAGCCGTTTTAACATTTATTAAGCAGACTGGATATGTGTTCCAGATATCTATAATTATATTGTTCCTAGCAGAAATTAGCATTCCAGATATCCATAATAACATTCCTACTATCCACAATGAACATTTCAGATATCCGAAATGTAATTCTTCCTAGGACAAATGACGTCACATTTCCCATTCATGTGTATTGGGTTTATAGCGCCTCCTATCCACAATTACATTCTTCCTAGTACGAAGGAATATTGTGGATAGGTGAAACTGAATTCTTCCTAGGAGAAACTCTCATTTTAGATAGCTTTACCTCAGTTATTACTAGTAAAAACTCTTATTTCAGATAGGTAAAATTAAAACTCTATTCTTGCGGTCTGTAATTTTATTTTGGATATCCAAACCTACATTTATATTAGTAACAATTGTATTTTGGATATCCTTAATTTATACTTGAACTAGTTAAAAACACTTTGAGATATCAGTAATTACATTTATGACTAGCAACAATGTATTTTTAGATATCTAAAAAGATTTTCAGGATATCTGGTGAGATGTTATTGGGTGGCCATTTTAACATAAAATATGCTCACTTACTATCTGGAATTATATTTTATATACCTATAAATAGATTCTTCCTAGTCAAAATGGCATTCTTGATGGTGAAAATGAAATCCTTGCTAGTAAGAATGCCATCTTTACTAGTCAGAATGGTATTTTACTAGTAACATTGTAAGACATCAATAACAATTGTACTAGGAGGAAAAACAATAAAGGTTTAGGTGGATTGGATCTGCACTCCAGACATCCACAATTATATTCTTCCTAGTAAGAATGGACATTGTGGATAGGAGACACTGAATTCTTACTAGGAGAAACTTGTTGATTACACTTTCAGGCGCTCTAAAACAGCAATGTGGACAGGAGGAATGAAATAAAGGACATCAACAATATCAAAACAGATAGTAAGAAAATATTTGTTCCTGGGAAGATTGTAGTTCTGCCTATCTAAAATTTAAATTGTACTAGTATAAATATAGATTTGGATATCTAAAATAAAATTACAGACAGCAAGAATAGAGTTTTAATTTTACCTATCTGAAATAAGAGTTTTTACTAGTAATAACTGAATTAGAGCTATCTAAAGTGAGTGTTTCTCCTAGGAAGAATTCAGTTTCTCCTATCCACAATGTTCATTTTTGACAGGAAGAATGCAATTGTGGATAGGAGGCGCTATAAACCCAATACACATGAATGGGAAATGTGACGTCATTTGTCCTAGGAAGAATTACATTTCAGATATCTGAAATGTTCAATGTGGATATCTGGATGTTCATTTCTGCTAGGAACAATATAATTATAGATATCTGGAATACATATCCAGTTTGCTCAATAAATGTTAAAACGGCCACCTTACATTTTTAAGGATTTTGAGATGTCTCAAACTTAATTCCTACTAGTGCAGTTGTTATTATGGATATCCTTCATTATAATTTCTACTAGTAACAAATAACTATTGATCTCTTCATTTGCAATTTTGACTAGTAAGAATACAATTAGTACTAGAATAAATTATATTATTGCTATATAAAATAGGAATTAATGAGAGGTCCGATTGTTGAATAAATGTTAAAACGGCTTGCCATAGAGAGATGCGTGCGGGTCGCGCGTCAGCAGTTCTGACGGAGTTATTTAGTAATTCTACAGTTGGAGTTTGGAACGTGTTAAAAATCCACTTGAATTACTCCCCCCCCCCACACACACACACATTAAAATCATCCTTCATTAAAATTACTACCAATAACATCCCAAAAGTCTTACCAAACTGCCCGCCAAACACATCATTTGAGGTGTGAGACCCATGGATATCAAATATATTGCTAGATGCCTTAACTGGGAGTCGACAGCGTCCCTACACGGCGGCAATCTTACTAGCGACAGCAGACGCTCCGCTCTCAATGGTAGCAGCTGGAAGGTGAGTGATAACTTAAACAAAAACACTCATAACCAGGGGCGGAGCTATGGGTGGGCCTGAGTGTGCACAGGCCCACCCAGGTTGACAGATAGCCCACCCACCAGGGGCAGGCCCAGGCAGTGACTTGGTGTTGCTAACACACCAGGATTTGGCCAAGCAACTTCTTAGCAACCCCAGTTATGTTGTAACAACAATTACAATATAAAATGATTTATATTTCATTTATTTAAATTTAAAGGAACTAGAGGCAGGAAAAAAGAAACGATGCTCACGAGCGACGCGCCCGGCTCTGCGAGTAACTGCAGCCCAGCACGGGAGCGTGCACAGACGGCTATGTCACACAAACACAAAAATTCCATTACCTGACCCTCTTCACACGCTCTCACGCCACACCTCCAATATCTCACGCTGAAAAGGCAACTCCCCGCCGCTCTCACGGACAGTATTGCGGCGAAGCAATCCACGCTGCAGCCCTGATCACAGCTAATGCTACTACTGTAGCATGATCACAGCTAATGCTACTGCACGCTAGCTCTCTCTGAGTCATCGGTGAGGTCAGATCATTGTCATCATCTCTAAACACAACCTATAATGTTTCTTACCTGCTCACTAGGAAATGAGCCATGGCAGCATCCTTTTTGAGTCCCAGATATAGTTGAAGCAGCCTCCATTCGTCAATCACGTATCCGATATAGATTCGGGTCCTGCCTGTCTTTTACCATATTTGGTTTTTGACTCACGAGATGCCGCTGAATAAACTTCCTTTGTGCCACGCTTGGTCGTTTGCTGGTTGCAGTAGAATCCATTCCCACAGTTCTTCTTTTGGAGTTTGGCGTTTGGCAAGCAACTTACGGTGCAATAGCGCCACCTACCGATCTGCAGTGTCGAACACATTTTCTTTCTGTTTTGAAGCTGTCGTGAACATGCAAGCAGTGTCAATTGACGCCATATCCGTAGGGCAGCGCGGGAAATTCGTGACCGAACTGCAGCGCATTTTGCAGCAAACAGCCTGTTCAAGAAAATGGAACGATACATGGGTGGCCTCATTCTTTTTAGTTTATAACGCTTCATCACCCATTAGCTTTGAAAAAATGAACATACATGTTTAATTTTTTACAGATTTTTTAAAGATCCTGCCTCTAGTTCCTTTAATGAATGTGCAATTTTTTTCAGTGTAATAAGCGTCAAAGTCACAATATTGCGCAAGCATCATTACTGAGTTTAACGAGCCACAGCTGCAAATTTGATCCCTCATGAAGTTTCTATTTTACACCAGAAGATAGTGGAAAGGTGTGACTTTAATCTGAGCAACACTTTTGGGTGTGATTGACATTTTCGGAGTTTATAGAGTTTGAAAACCGCCTCCCGCTGGGAGGCTCCCTACATACTTGCAGGCCCCCGATGCCGCTAAAACAACGCAAAATGCACGCGCACACACACACTCACACGCAGAGTGCCTCTGAAATTTAGTGAAACCGGGGGTGGGGGGGTTGCAGCGCACCTCTGATCGCTGAAAGCAGAGAGAGGGGTGGCGCGCACAAAATGCCTGGGACAATTATTATCACGACGAGACCCGACCTGTAATTATTGGTGGGGACAAATCTGTAAAAGGGGAGGAAAGAAAAACAAACAGTGCTACAGAAAGGTAAGGAAATAAGTTAAAATAGGACAGGCACCAAGATTTGGACACATTTTAACTACAATGACAATTAAAAGGCAGAGTGTGGAATATGCAAAGGGAAAATATATCCAACAGGCTCTAATAGTTCAAAGTTAATAAATATTTTACATGCAGAGTTTGTTTTTGTCATGTCAAATGTGTTTTCTAGATCTCTGCTTCATGTTGAATAAAATAAGTTATTTAAATAATAAGAATTTGATATAATGTATATTGTAGATTAGTAATTCAGTTAAAACACAGTTTAGCATCATTTCTGGTGATGAAATTCATTTGAGAAACAAAAAATGTGAGGAGCTGTTTGAGAGCCGAAGGAGCCGGTTCATTTTAGTGAGCTGATCCATAAGAACTGGTTCTCTTAAAAGAGCCGGAGTTCCCATCACTATGTGCTTCACGAGAGTAATCACCAGGCTGCACACACATGATCCGATTCTTAGTCCACCGTGTTCAGGACACGCTGGGTGTAGACAGGATGGTAAAAACACCTCTAATGGTGATCAGACGTAGCGGGAATGTAAAAAAAAGCCGCAAATAGCGGCAGACGCGGTAGATAAGATGCGTCACATAGGCCTAATCGATAGGAATATTTCATGTCAATAGCAGCGCTGTCCCGAGAGCTCTCTGCACACTTAACAAGAGCAGAGCAGCTCTGTCTCCGATGCAGAAGTGTAAAGTTTTGTGCCGTTAATCTAGTAAACAGAGAAAAAAAATTCTCTTTGAACAGCAGCAGAACAATAAAGTGTCATAAAGTTGCCTACATTAATGCGATCTCTCTCCTCCATTTCTCTTTTGGTCCTTAAAATTGAGATTTAACAGAGATAATATAGGTACTACCTCTCCCTGGGTTGCCACCTTATCGTGGTGGAGGGGTTTGAGTGTCCCAATGATCCTAGGAGCTAAGTTGTCTGAGGCTTTATGCCTCTGGTAGGGTCACCCATGGCAAACAGGTCCTAGGTGAGGGATCAGACAAAGCGCAGCCCAAAATAACCCTTATGATGAGTTCAATAAATGGAACCAGTGTTCCCTCGCCCGGACGCGGGTCACCGGGGCCCCCCTCTGGAGCCAGGCCTGGAGGTGGGGCACGCTGGCGAGCGCCTGGTGGCCGGGCTTTCACCCATGGAGCCCGGCCGGGCATAGCCCGAAGAGGAGACGTGGGTCCCCCTTCCCATGGGCCCACCACCCGTGGGAGGGGCCAAAGGGGTCGGGTGCAATGTGGAAAGGGCGGTAGCCGAAGGCGGGGACCTTGGCGGTCTGATCCTCGGCTACAGAAGCTAGCTCTTGGTACGTGGAATGTCACCTCTCTGGTGGGGAAAGAGCCGGAGTTGGTGTGTGAGGTTGAGAGGTTCCGACTAGATATAGTTGGACTCACCTCAACTGTTACGAACGTCAGCAGCTACGCCCCTGTTCGTCCTTGGTGTTTCCTGCCGCCTGGTTGACAGCTCCTGCCTCTCTCCCTGCAGCTGCGGATAGAGCGCACCTGGACCGGATTCACCTAATTACTGTGGGAGCTTCTACAAGAGGACTGGCGTTCCTGACAGTCGAGGAGGACAAGCTTGGCGTTACAACCTTGTTTGTGCTCCCGTTGTCGTTAAAGACACTTTAACTCTGTCGATACTCTTAGGTGACCGTTTCGGCCCTACCTATATGAGAGCATTTTTGTTTAGTTATCATTTTTACTGATAACCCTTTTCCGGTCTTATTAGATCCTATTTTTGTTTATGCTCTCCCTGTCGTGTAGCTTTCGAGCACCGACTTATGATCGTTAAAGATCCCTCTTTCTGTTTATATATATAATATTTTCGTTACCAGTAGTTCTTCGGGTTAAAGTTCGGTACCGAACCTCTTTCTTTTTGTAGCCGCCAGCCTTATTAGTGCGCCGCCCGGTCTCACCTTCTGTGAGACCCTATTTGAGTTATAACCGTTTAAAGCCGTGTTTTTCGTTAAAACCTTAGTTTTCGTTTAGTAAAAATTGTGTTTCGTTAGGGAAACACCCTCTTTTTGTTCTCTCGTGTGTGTTTGTACATAAATAAACAAGATTAAACCTGCTCTGCCTTGGGTTTATGTTACCCCTCTGCTCCACACTTTAACATCTACGCCGGGGTTTGTAACATCAACGCATGGCTCTGGCTCTGGAACCAGTTTCCTTGAGAGGGGTTGGACTCTCTACCACTCTGGAGTTGCTCCCACTGAGAGGCGTCGAGCAGGGGTGGGCATACTTCTTGCCCCCCATCTTGGTGCCTGTACGTTGGGGTTTACCCCGGTGAACGAGAGGGTAGCCTCCCTCCGTCTTCGGGTGGGGGGACGGGTCCTGACTGTGGTTTGTGCTTATGCACCAAACTGCAGCTCAGACTACCCACCCTTTTTGGAGTCCCTGGAGGGGGTGCTGGAAAGCGCTCCTTCGGGTGACTCCCTCGTTCTGCTGGGGGACTTCAATGCTCACGTGGGCAACGACAGTGAGACCTGGAGAGGTGTGGTTGGGAGGAACGGCCCCCCTGATCTGAACCCGAGTGGTGTTCTGTTATTGGACTTCTGTGCTCGTCATGGATTGTCCATAACAAACACCATGTTCAAGCATAAAGGTGTCCATATGTGCTCTTGGCACCAGGACACCTTAGGCCGCAGGTCGATGATCGATTTTGTTGTCGTTTCATCTGATCTGCGGC
>SSNS01001084.1:0-47051 GCA_006937985.1 Aphyosemion australe
AAGATTGGACATGTTACCAGCTGATCATCCTAGTTTAAGAGAGGAAACTGGCTCAAAACCTAATAATTGAAAATATTGAGTTTTGCCTGTATGGCTCCTCTTAAGTTTCTGTTCCCCACACATGAGCACCTTCCCAAAAATAGATGGTATTGACTGAACAATAGTTCACCCATACGTGCGTGGGCTTATAGGTGGGTTGCATTTTGGTCCTCAAGCCTTAGTTTGCCCTCCTAAATCGGCTCTTGACAATCTTGTCGCGTGAACTGGGTGACATACCAATTTCCACAACTGGCCCACATCTGGCATGAACAGATCTGGCCCATAGCAACCTAAGCCTCAACTGGCCCACATCTGGCATGCCTCATATGAGCCGTGCCATCATTGCCAGATCTGGCCCACGCCTGGTTGACATGTCATTTGCCATGCCAGACGTATGCCAGATGTGCCGGCTTGAAGCCAGATCTGGCCCATGTCAGCCTGCTACCTGGGGAGATGTGTCTTTGTTTCCTGTTCAGTTTTGTTGAAACCGTTGATTTAGCTATATTTACCTCACTGCATTTGCTCTATGTGTTATCTCCCAAAAACACTTACCATGTAGGTGATATTAGAAAGTCACTGATGTTGTGAATAAACATACATATTACTGCTTTTCACACCCCATAAGCGGCAAATTATTTAACTCTAGGGACATGTCCCTGCTGTCATTTCTAAAAAAAGAAAAGAAAAAACAATAAAAACAAAACCGTCAAAGTACTTCTGATATGAGTCTGTCAGTCGGCTGCTGGTTGTTTTTTTCCTAAATGACAGCAGCGTTCAGTCACCTGTGAACCAAGAACTCCATTTACACATACTGCAGAAAGGTTGGTTTCATGCTGGCTTGGCCTCACAGTTCACAGGCATGTTTTCAAGGGTTAGGTGATATGTTTTGTTTCCTGGCTCACAAGAGCTTGGAAAAGACATCTCCATGTTGCTTTAAAAAGACACAAAAATAACCCTTGACACATCCTGTTCTGCACCATCTCCCCCCAGCCCTCCTATCATTGCATTCCTATCGGTGTCTTAATTTGACATTCTGCTTTTTTTTTTTTTGCAATAGCTGCTCAAAAACATGTTTTGGCAGGAATAAGCAATTTTATTTGTGTTGTGGAGTAACCTAAAGATCTAGGTTTTCCTTCTTCTGCTGGAAGCAATGTTTTGTTTTTCTTTTTAGGCTTGGTTGGGCGCTTTCAGTAAATAGCCAGATTGAACCAGTGCAGTCAAAGGACAACCCCCATCCCCCAAAAATAACTGATTCTGCAAAATTCTACTATAAAAAGACTGATTTATAAAAATGAGCAAACAAGAATTTTCAGGGAGAATTTGTAATTTGGGGAAATCGTGTATCTGCATATTTATGTAAAAATGTATAGTGCTACTTTGCAATTTATTCAACTCAACTTTATAAAGCACAAAAACATCCAATGATCATCAAAGTGTAGCTAATCCTTTGTCAGGGATTAATGTGTTAGATGATGATAGTTATAAAGAATTTATAATTGGAATATAATGCAGTAATTACTACAACCATCAATAAACAGTTACAATAATGAGAAATAAATGAAAAATTTAAAAAAAAAAAAAATTGTTTTGGGCAAACTGTGAACTTTTTTTCATCTAAAAGGGTCTGAAAACCCAGAAGACCTGGAGACAGCTGTACTGTTATTCAAGTCTGTTGTCCTTCAGGCTTGCTGTAGTTGTAGGAGGACAAGCAGGTGTTGGAGGAAGACAAATGAAAGGAAGTAAACCAATGATTTTGGATTTGTTTTATTTGACAAAAACATGACAAGCACGCTTTCTTGCTAGTCATTGCCTTTATATGTGGAGAACAGTCTAAAAATAAAGAAATGACATGTGTGGACATGGAAATAGCTGGTCAGCTGTGTTGATGCATGCACCTTGTGAGCTGTTCTGTGGTACATTTGGGTCGCAGCGCTGCTTCAACAGTGCAATATCCTCAAAAAGGTCGAGCAAAATATCAAACATGTTTGATTTTGATGCAAAAGCATGACTGCCGATCGGGAGCTGGTCATGAGGTGTTAATTGCTTCTTGTTACCCCCTATATACTACACTACGCATGACGCAAAACTCAGCCCGACATTAAGGATTCTCACACGAGAGGAAAATTGGCTCAAAATGGGCCAAGAATCACACAGTTTAAACCCGTCTTAAGTGAAATTTAGTCTGTTGCCATATTCCCATAGAGTTAGATAAATGGGAAAAAGCATGTTGCAACCAGCCCAGTCATTCTCCTAATCTGGCAGTATTCTTTTAGCTTTAGCTGAGCATAAACAATGTAAATTAATGATAACAGATAGCATTTTAATTATTGAAAAAGACAACTACTTCTGTAAACACAAATGCGTGGCTACTAGGTTTATACCTTATAGATTTTTTTGGAGTAACAGAATAGTAAGTTGCACCAAAAGTGGGAGAGTACTAGCCTGGCAAGCCATCCTATATATGTGAATATATAGTCTGGCCACGACCCATTGACGGCTCTCAGTCGTGGGAAGAGATCTACAGTTGTATTTTAAACTGTCTGCACGCAATTGGATAGCGCTAGGACCAATCAGAGTAACGAACAACGTGACGTAATCACAGCGACGGTAAAGAGGGAGGCAGCAATGGCGTCTAACATCAATGATTTCTGTCGTTTTTGTATGAAAAACATGCGAATATCAGGTGTACTGGGACATTGCACTACTTTGTTTGATAAAAATAAGAAGCCGCTAAGTATAGCCGACAGACTTAGGCACGTTGGAGTCTAAATAATCCAATGTTGATGACAAATCCGTTTCAAACGAACGTGGTTCCTGCGCTCCCGCCATGTTGTTTGTGTTCGCGGTCACAGCGCTGACGTCATCGACTACTCCCGCTCTGTGATTGGCCCACAATATAAAGCGCTGTGATTGGCCAAACCAAAAATATAGCGAGTTGTGATTGGACAACCACAGCAGTGGATCAGGCTGCGAGGGTTCCAATGAAACGTGCCTAGACCAAACTTTGCAAGGCAAGAATTTGGTCTAGTTCACTAGGCTAGGAGAGTACATGACTGATAAAGCAGGTGTTTTTTGGGGCCGCTGCATTGTATCCTTGCGACTTGCAGCGGAGGATTACAGCGGTGCTAAATTTGATTTTTTTTAATTCCTTCCTGTTACTTTGATTTGCATTCATTAAGATTATTGATGTCATCAAGAAAAATTAGGATCATTATTGAGTAGTCATGAAGACATTGTCACGTCAGATGCTAGCTGTTATCTGTTAACTTGCATTGTTTATGCTAAGCTGATGCTAACGGAGTACTGCCAGATTAGGAGAATGACTACGGTGGTTGCAAAATGCTTTTTCCCTCTTATCTATTTCTGGGGAATATGGCAACAGGCTACATTTCACTTAGGGGTGGAATATCTCTTTGAGAATAGAATAGAATATTTAATGTTTTTAAACACTTATTATTGACCTATAATTACATATTTATTTTGTAAAGTGGTACAATGTTTTTAATTCATGAATTCTGTGGTACGTTGTAGACCCAGCTGGTCCCCTGCATCGCAGGTAAAAAAAAATTTTAACATAATGAATTCAGAAAATAAACAGTTGAAGTGTTTTCCAGCTAAGATTTTATTTTTACGGCCTAGCTCAAACAAACGATGAGGACGGTGCTCCTATCCTTGCTTCCTTCATCTCAACATCCATGTCTCCAGGGACATTTTCCAGGTTTCACTTGGAAGTCCGAAGGTGCTCTTTAATCAGAAGGAACATTTACTCCCTCCAACAAGTTCTAGGTCTGCTTCAGAATTGCATCTTAAGGGAACATGCTACCAAAAAAAACCAACCAAAAAAAGAGGTAACCAGGAAACATCTTAATCACATGACCAAATCACCTCCATGGACCCTCTTTAATAGAGAGGCACAACGGCTGTACTCCAAATCCGTTTTAGAATTCTGAGCTCCTCTCCCTGTCTCTAAAGATAAACCCATAGGAAACTCATGTCTGCCTCTTGTACCTGAAATCTCATTCTTTCAGTCATTACCCAAATCTCATGACCACAGGTGAGGCTTGGAACAAAGATGGACCTGTAAATCCAAAGATTTACACCGGCAGTGACCACAGCAGCTCCCTTATTACTGCAGAGGAAGCCCCAGTCCATCCAGCCCTCTGTTGCTTCATCTTACAATCACTCATAAACATGACCCTAAGAGAGGCTATAAAATAAGGATCAACAGTTGTCTAACATGGTGTAAATAAGGTTTACAACACACACACGCCATCTGCACTATTCTGGTGTGTACAGTGGGGCGAAAAAGTATTTAGTCAGCCACCAATTGTGCAAGTTCTCCCACTTAAAAAAATGAGAGAGGCCATAGATATACCTCATATGAGAGACAAAATGAATAAAAAAATCCAGAAAATCACATTGTCTGATTTTTAAAGAATCTATTAGCAAATTGTGGTGGAAAATAAATATTTGGTCTTCTACAAACAAACAATATTTCTGGCTCTCACAGACCAGTGACATCTTCTGTAAGAGGCTCCTCTGTCCTCTACTCGTTACCTGTATTAATAGCACCTGTTGGAACTCATTCAGTATAAAAGACACATGTCCACAACCTCAAACAGTCACACTCCAAACTCCACTATGGCCAAGACCACAGAGCTGTCAAAGGCCACCAGAAACAAAATTGTAGATCTGCACCAGGCTAGGAAGACTGAATCTGCAATAGGTAAGCATCTTGGTCTTAAGAAATCACCTGTGGGAGCAATTATTAGAAAGTGGAAGACCACTGATAATCTCCACGCAAGAGCTCACCCCGTGGGGTCAAAATGATCACAGAACTACATGGGGGGACCCTGTGTAGTCATTGACATTAGCATGTCATAATTTCAAGTTAGCATTCATGGACACACGCATCTTGGCTCACGACGGAAAGGCTGTTGTTGACTTAGCATCCAGGAGAGAGCAGAGTGCATCTCGGATAGTAGAAGCTAACCATTAGCATTACCAACTCTGCAACTCCTTCAGGCTTGTGTTATTTGTGGAGATAAAACATCAGTGACTACGTTTACATGCAGCCAGTATTTGGGTTATGAACGGGTTAGGGTCAGTATTCGGGTTTATGAAACATTCGGAATAACCCGTTTACATGCACAAATAGAGAGTTACCCCTGTACACATGGAACGTTTAATATCCCGATTACATAGCGTACCAAGACGTACGGGCTACGTTAAGACGCAGTATGCGTCATTTCCTGTTTTCTTCCTGTATCCAAAGACGACAACAACAGCAGCAGCACGCAGATAATAGATCGTTCGGAGCTAATAGTGATCGCCTTTGTTTGGGCATTGGTGCTATTACTGACCTGGTTTCTTCATCGCACCAAAAATGTGGTGTGCTGCGTTTCACCATGTTGAACTCAGGTTGAACTCTACGTGTTCACTTCCGGGTTACTGGCGCATACAAGAAGTTCATCTACTCAAAAGACCAAGATTTGTTGCGAATAGAACATGCGCAGAGTGCACCTTTTGAAAGAGTTATCCCGATACGCGTTTGCATGACCTGATATTCAGGTTAGAAAAGGGTTACCCCAGGGGTAATAACCCGGTTTTTGCTGGTGTTTACATGGCCTTGCGGAACCGGGTTATTGCAAATAACCGGCTTTTGAACGGGTTATTGGCTGCATGTAAACGCAGTCACTGTTGCAAATAGAGTCAGTCATAGAGTTGTGTTGGTGTTAGCCAATAAGAGGCAAGATGTCCGGATATAAGGAAATAAGACTCCAAATCCTGCCATCTTCTGTTCCCCACTCCTCTAACTTCTACTTTCTGAAACAGGAGCACCAGCGCTTTTTTCCCATTGAGATCGACTCACAAGGCATTCACTTATACAAAAGACCACTGCACATGTATTGAAAAGAAAAAAAAAACTGTGAACTTGGTCTCTAATGTAGAAGAATGAGATGCAGAATTTGTGTAAACCCATAAAATCTACTAAAATACATTTAGTTCATGGTTGAAATTTTCAAAAACTATCCAACAATGGTTCAAAGACATTTATTCATTATACTATCACTTTTTTTTCTTTTTTTTTTTTACACAAACAGGAGTTGTTTTTTTACCTTCTTATTTCGCTGACGTTTCGATCGCAGCTGCGATCATCCTCAGAGCTACATCGCCATCTTGGCGACGTCACTTCCTTCTCCGTTTATCTGCGGGCAGCAGAGGACGGTGTCGCCCTCTGCTGCCCGCGCCCTCCTTGCCGATGACACTGTCCCATGCGTGATCCAGTGTATAAACCCCTTCATCTCTGTTCATGGTTGCGTGTCCACGTCTCCTTATTTCAATCGCTTCCTTGATCCATCTTTTGTATTTTTGTTGTTCTGTGTTTATGATCCTTGTTTTGTCCCAGTCCATTATATGATTTTCTCTTGTGCAGTGATCTGTTACGGCTGATTTTTTTATTGTACTTTCTGCTTCCTGTTTTGCTGCTCTTGTGTGTCTTTTTCTCGTCTCCTTCTCACACTCCTTTCTGTGTTCTATTGTTCGTGTGTTGAGTTGGCGTCCAGTCTCTCCTATGTATGTTTTGTTGCATAATTTGCATGGAATTTCGTATATGACTCCACATTTATTTCCTGTTGGTATCTTGTCTTTTGGGTGTACTAGTCTTTTTCTAACCGTTGTGTATGGTTTTGTTGGTGTGTTAATGTTATGTTTTTTCATCGTTGCTGTTATTTTTTCTGTTATGCCTTTGATGTATGGAAGGGTTATCACTGGTTTTGGTTCTTGTTTTTCTGGATTTTTTATTCTTTGTTTCGGTTGTTCTTGTCTTTCTGTTGTTATTTGTTGTTTACCTTTGTTTATTGCCCATGTCGGGTATCCGCAGGTTTTTAATGCGTTTTGTATATGTTTGTCCTCTTGTTTTTGGTCTCGTTCTTCTGTTATGATGTTTGCTCGATGGTATAACGTTCTGATCACTGACATTTTATGTATGGTGGGGTGTTCTGATGTCCATAATAAGTATTGGTCTGTGTGTGTTGGTTTCCTGTATGTGTTTATGTTCAAGGTTCCGTCTTCTTGTCTGCTTATTTTCATGTCCATGAATGTTATGCTGCCTTCTATTTCTTCCTCATATGTAAATTTTATGTTGTTTGTGTCGTCTATATTGTTTAGATGTTCTGTTAGTGTCTCCGTTTGTCCTTTTGGTATGATTTCTAGTATGTCATCTACGTAGCGTTTCCATAATTTAATTTGGCAGTTTGGGGGAGTAGTGGCTATGGCTTTTTGTTCTAGATCCTCCATGAAAAACGCGCAAAGGGTGGCTGACAACGGGTTACCCATGGCGAAGCCTTCCAGTTGTTTGTATATTGTTCCGTCGTATGTAAAGTATGTGGAGTTTGCTACCAGTGTTATCAGTTGTGCTATGTCGTCTGTTGTGAGGTTTGTTCTTTTGTGTAAGGATTTATCTTGTTTGATTCTATGTTTTACTATGTCGATGGTCTTTTGTGTTGGTGTTTTTGTAAACAGGGATGTGACGTCATGTGAAATTAGTATATCGTTGTCTTCTATTGTAGTCTTTTTTAGTTCTTTTGCTATTACAAATTACAAATTAGATAAAGGAACGGAAGAACAAGTAAAAGGACACATGATGGAACAGCAAGAAAAAGAGTTTATGAAAGTTAAGGAAAGACATATAAAGAAGTTAACCAAACTCATCAACAAGAAAAGAAAAAAAGAAAAACAAGATAACGCCACACAAAACGCATGGGTATGTAACCTTTCACAATACAAACTAACAGAAGCAGAAAAAAACATATTAAAAAGAGGTTTAAACTTTGCAATAACACCGAGAAACATACCATACGATGAATTCATTGTAGCAACAGAAATAGCATGCCAACAGATCACAGATGAAGGAAAGAAAGCAGAACTCAGAAATAATGTAGTTGGGATATTAAAGAACAGCAAGATACAACACAGTAACGTTAAAAAAGAAGAAAGAATAGCCATGACAGCACTATCCAAAAATGAACACATCATTATTCTACCGGCAGATAAAGGAAGAACCACAGTAATAATGGACAAACCAAAATACAAACAACAGATGGAACAGATGCTGGAAGACAAAAATACATATAAAATACTAAAAAAAGATCCAACAGAGGACATTAAGAAAAACATGAAAAAATTACTGAAACCACTACAAGAAAAAGGAAAAATAACAGAAAAAATGTACAAACACTGGATTCCAACAGCAAACATAATCCCAAGAATATATGGAACACCAAAAATACACAAACAGAACATCCCACTCAGACCAATAGTAGACAGCATAGGTACACCGACATATAACATGGCAAAAGAAATCAGTAGAATCATCAGCCCGCTATTAGGTAACACAGATCAACATTGTAAGAACAGCACAGAACTAGCAAAAGAACTAAAAAAGACTACAATAGAAGACAACGATATACTAATTTCACATGACGTCACATCCCTGTTTACAAAAACACCAACACAAAAGACCATCGACATAGTAAAACATAGAATCAAACAAGATAAATCCTTACACAAAAGAACAAACCTCACAACAGACGACATAGCACAACTGATAACACTGGTAGCAAACTCCACATACTTTACATACGACGGAACAATATACAAACAACTGGAAGGCTTCGCCATGGGTAACCCGTTCTCAGCCACCCTTTGCGAGTTTTTCATGGAGGATCTAGAACAAAAAGCCATAGCCACTACTCCCCCAAACTGCCAAATTAAATTATGGAAACGCTACGTAGATGACATACTAGAAATCATACCAAAAGGACAAACGGAGACACTAACAGAACATCTAAACAATATAGACGACACAAACAACATAAAATTTACATATGAGGAAGAAATAGAAGGCAGCATAACATTCATGGACATGAAAATAAGCAGACAAGAAGACGGAACCTTGAACATAAACACATACAGGAAACCAACACACACAGACCAATACTTATTATGGACATCAGAACACCCCACCATACATAAAATGTCAGTGATCAGAACGTTATACCATCGAGCAAACATCATAACGAAAGAACGAGACCAAAAACAAGAGGACAAACATATAGAAAACGCATTAAAAACCTGCGGATACCCGACATGGGCAATAAACAAAGGTAAACAACAAATAACAACAGAAAGACAAGAACAACCGAAACAAAGAATAAAAAATCCAGAAAAACAAGAACCAAAACCAGTGATAACCCTTCCATACATCAAAGGCATAACAGAAAAAATAACAGCAACGATGAAAAAACATAACATTAACACACCAACAAAACCATACACAACGGTTAGAAAAAGACTAGTACACCCAAAAGACAAGATACCAACAGGAAATAAATGTGGAGTCATATACGAAATTCCATGCAAATTATGCAACAAAACATACATAGGAGAGACTGGACGCCAACTCAACACACGAACAATAGAACACAGAAAGGAGTGTGAGAAGGAGACGAGAAAAAGACACACAAGAGCAGCAAAACAGGAAGCAGAAAGTACAATAAAAAAATCAGCCGTAACAGATCACTGCACAAGAGAAAATCATATAATGGACTGGGACAAAACAAGGATCATAAACACAGAACAACAAAAATACAAAAGATGGATCAAGGAAGCGATTGAAATAAGGAGACGTGGACACGCAACCATGAACAGAGATGAAGGGGTTTATACACTGGATCACGCATGGGACAGTGTCATCGGCAAGGAGGGCGCGGGCAGCAGAGGGCGACACCGTCCTCTGCTGCCCGCAGATAAACGGAGAAGGAAGTGACGTCGCCAAGATGGCGATGTAGCTCTGAGGATGATCGCAGCTGCGATCGAAACGTCAGCGAAATAAGAAGGTAAAAAAACAACTCCTGTTTGTGTAAAAAAAAAAAAAAAAAAAGAAAAAAAAAAGTGATAGTATTTAGAAAAAAACACAGAATGAACGCTCAAAAAAAAGACATTCATTCATTATTGGAATCAAACATGGCTTTGGCAAACAATAATATGCCACAACAGAAAGCTAAAATAGTGCAAGTGTGACTGTGAAGGAACATGACACACAAAAAGTTCACAAAGAAACCACTGGTTTTTTGGAAATAATCTTACAGGTCAGGACTTAAAGTCACTGCATTAGATTCTTAGTATCGATCATCACCACAAAGCTCCATGAGCTTTTGATGGCAATCTCTGTGAAAGAGTTCTGCTGTCTTGTTGCCTATTTCCTCCCAAGGTAAAACTGACCCAATTTCACCATGTAATAATACCTCAATTACCTTACAATAGAGAGCCAAGATGTTAGAGCTACGAACCCATTACTGCTAGAAATGACATCTCAGAATGCCATCTTTGACTCTGCTATTTATTGCACTCTGAAGATGGTGAGCATTTTAGACATTTATTTCCTGAAGGTGCAATATCAGTTTTTTTTCTTTTGGATGAAATATGTCTACATCTGTACCTTTTCTTGACTGGTGAAAAATGAATCTCTAAATTCTAAATTTACAAAGATAAAGAATCAGGTGGTTTTCAACAAAATCTTAAGATTACTTAACACTCGAGAGTTAAAAGATTTCATTCTATGTTCTGTCAGCGATACCACAATCAGCCTCAGAGATTAAAACCCTAATCAGGACATAATTAGGCAACATCTTTTCATTGAAGCAATAGGGAAGAGAAATTGTCCCCTAATGTCAATAACTGTGTCACTGCATCCAAGGTTCTGTCTTGGCAAATTACATAGCATTAATAATGTGTAATTATACATGAAAGATTGAAGTGTCACTGTGCTGAAAGAAGAAATTAAGTGTTTTTCAGCAAGAGGGGAGGTAATTCTGCCCCCACTCTCCCGATGAAAGATAAGTTTTACTCACTTCACATGTATAGATTGTGATGCTTTGTTAGGTTACTTCTAAGATGTGACTCTGATGCTAATATTCTTGGGGTTTGCGTGACTGACTCTGCTACACATAAAACAAAACTGAAGGATTTTTGTGAGCAATGTGCATCATCAATGAGCTCAACATTTATTAGAGCCACAAAGACATACACAGATAAATCATTTAAAGCATTACATTGTTTTAATGTAATAATCATTTATAAATGTATTAAATCTAACATCACATTTTTACAGTGTAATTGAACAAATTTTAAATACTGGTTTTCTCATTAAAGTCACCTTAATTGGTAGATAAGTATTGTAGGGTCAAGCCAACCAAATTAGTATCTTATTTTTGCTATGGACTGATGTTCATCAGGGTAGTAACAACTCTTTATTAGTTTGGTTTGAATAAAATAGCTTAGTTGTGGACGTAGTTAAAATAGTTTGAGTATTTTCATTTAATTGGAATGTCTTGACTTTAACGTTGACAGTTCCCTGAGTTTATTATTTTTGATCCCATTTCACTTGTTTAAATTTGAGCTTTCCCTTGGCTGTTGTTTGCAAATAGTTCAAAAGTCAAGAAGATGTATAAAGTTTAATTTGAAATCACCCTGAAGTGATGTAGACACTCATGCAAAAGATTGTAAGTACCGTAAATCCTCTAATACAGGCCCGGGCCTTTATTACTCAAGCGCATCCTGGTTCAGGCCTTTATTGGAAGGAGGCCAGAATTAAAGGCAGGCCTATATTTCAATTTGAGCAAAATAAACTACCAGTAGAATGAATAAAAACAAGATTTTGTGTCTATTTGAGCGGTGACTGAAGTCTCACGTGCAAATCAAAAGTGATGATTGGTGGGTTTCACTCACGTGACCCTGCCACCGCGCTGAACTCAAACAGTGGACAGGAAGTGTTTTGCTCTACTATAAAACACAGCGTGACGGATGAAATTGAGTGTTCTAAACGAGCTAGCACAGACACGATATCTTCCTTTAGGTTATGACTCATTTAATTTTAAAAGTTGGACTTTTAATACACGCTGGAGGATTTACCCAATGCTGAAGCGATCGATACAACAAACTATCTTGTGTGGCAAATCTCATATTACACTGCAAACCAAAAGCCTTTTATGAGTCTGAAAGCCTATTTTATTTCAGGTTGGTTAACAGTTTAGAGATCCGGAGAAGCTTTAAATGACCGTTGTCTTGTTTATGCTCGTGAGATGTGCTATTTTAGTTACGTAATTAACTTATAATGATAGCTAATGCTAACGGTGAGTACGTGCTAGGATCTACTTATAACTAACGTTTTATGCCTTTTTAAATCCACACTTCTGGTACATGTTTGATTTTATTAAGGTATTAATGCCACGCTACAACACTGCGCTAACTGCTAAAAACATTAGCACTCAGTGTTGTAACGTGGCAGGTAAACAGCTTGCAATTTGCAGTGAGGACACGTGAAAACAGTATCAAACTATTTACCTGCCACGTTACAACACTGAGCTAACTGCTAAAAACATTAGCACTCTAAAATCTATTTGTGGTGAGGACACATGAAAACAGTATCAAACTGTTTACCTGCTGTTTATGTAGCTGCATTTCTAAATAACCGTTCAATAAAACGCCATAAAAACCTTTAGTAAGCCCTTACCTGTGACGAAGTGATCACTGCAAACTAGCATTTTCCGTTCTGTTTCTGCTCCTCTTGCAGCCGGAGATTATGATCCACTAGTCCGCTGTTACCGTAAATCTTGGTATACGTGTGCCTCGAAAAATCGAGTGAGGGCTCACTTTACCGTCGATCTCTGAAAAAAAAAAACAACACACACACACGCTGTTTCTAATAGTAGCCCCAGCCACTATTAGAGACTGGCATTTATTTACCCCCGCTGACAGCGAGACCGGCTAATATAGGAGACCCGGCCGGTAATGGAATACAGGCCAATATTAGAGGATTTACGGTATGCAACAATCACGCAACATGCAACAGTCTTGACAATGTCAACATGCCTAAATGCATTGAGTTGCCACCATGTGATTGGCTGAATAGTAATTTGTGTCAACGAGCAGTTGGACAGGTGGACCCAATAAAGTTGGGTATCCAATTGTCAAGATGCCACAATGCTCCACAAGCCCCTTCCATCTGATCTTGAATAAGCTGTAGTGGGTGGGTGGGTGGGTGGATGGATGGATGGATGGATGGACAAACTGACAGATGGATAGATGAGACATGATCAAACCAAGCTTTTCAGCCTGTTCTGTTGTTGAAAGTAGGGATGCACCGATCCACTTTTTTCACATTTGATCCGATACCGATATCAGAAGTTTAGTATCTGTCGATATCGATCTGATACTGATATGGAAAAACAGAATTATCCTTTAGGCACCAGGTTAGAGATAAAGGTAAACTGTAAATGAGAAAAATCTTCAGTAGGACCCAAAGGTTGTGATGGGAGCAAATTCACTCTCATCAAATTAGCATATTATGACTTCACCAGGCTGCCATATTGGAATGTATAATTTTTACAAATGTTCCTTCTTATTTTTACATCTAATTTTTACATCTAATTTTTAAATGTTCATTATATTTTTTATATTTTTAATTTACATATACATATATAATGTTCTTTATTCATTTTTGCTTTATTTTGTTATTTTTATATTGTATTTTTATTGTCCACTCAAGACTAATGCTTTATAGCCATATTTATCAGGTTTGATGGGCTTGTACAGCTTCAGGCTCGACCTTCCCTTGAATGTAATGATCATTTGATCCAAGGAAAGTTCCTCATGTGGACCATAGATGTTTGGAATACGTGGAATGATCATATCGATTATGTGACGCACTTTTACTTTCACTTTCATACTTACCGCGGCTGCCGTTATTTGCAGCTTTTTTTTCATATTCCCGCTATGCCTGTCACCATTAGTGTGTTTTTACCATCCTTTCTACTCCCACCGTGTCCCGATCACGGAGAAATAAGCCTCGGATCATGTGTGTGCAGCCTGATTACTCTCGGGAAGCACAGACTCTCTGCTGCTGCGCGCAGCGTGACTTTTTGGATGAGTGAGTCTTCATCAGAGGGTGAATATTCCTCTTCAGAATCAGAGTCAACCATTACCAGTCAAAGAACTTTGCCAACAATGAACAGACCTGCCAGCATTGTAAGTTTTTACTCTCTAATATTCGCCCTCTGTGAGCTCCGCTTGTCTCCTCCCTCTGTCGGGAGCGTCCCGGCTGGAGGCGATTGTCAAACTTTATAAACTCCGAAAATTTCAATAGAAACACCCAAAAGTGTTGCTCAGATTTAATTTACACCTTTCCACTATCTTCTGGTTTAAAGTAATAACTTCATGAGTGATACTATTTGTAGCTGTGGCTCGTTAAACTCTGCAATAGACCTTTTCACAAAAACCGGAAGTGCGCGATCGTTGGGAAAACTCCTTAACTAGGTCAGATTTCAGTCAGCATGGATCGTGTCTGCACTAAAAACCTTTTACATTTGCCCAATATAAAATTCTAAATAGGTCGCAGAAGACCACAGAACACACAGCAATATGATACTGGAACGCAGAGCTGCTACCCATGAAAAATAAATAAATTACAGCGATATTACATTACAACATAATAATCTTATTGTTCTAACAATATAATTTTCACGTTCTGAGAATAAAAATTTCACTTTGAAAAAATATAATATGTTCTAACAACATACACATGCATAATATAGAATATATAATATAAAATGTATGATAATTATATTGTACAACTGTGATAAACGTCTATGAACGTGAAATTTATATTGTTTCAACAATAAACTGTTAACGTGGCATCGCGTTAATTTTATTTTGCGTGGGTGGCAGCTCTAAACTATGAGTTCAGCATCATTTACTTGTCATGAACACATAAAAGAACTTACATTATAGCAGTTAGCTTTGGAGAACTTAACTGCGGGGGCTAACATAGCATCATCATGGTCCAGCCTTGTCGCCTACTTTACCTTTTCTAGCTCCTGGCTCTCCAATTGACCTTTCGCCGAGCCCCGCCCCCCTTAGTTACTGTTGCCAACTCCGACAATGAGTGGATCAAATACTGCAGCTCCGCAGGTTTCCGCGATGGAAAGAAGTAGACAGATGCGTGTCAGCAACATTTTTTGGAGCAATTCGTCCTCAATATGATCCCGATAGAGGCAAAAAGGGTTACAGTATGCAGTGGAGGGATATATTAGTGTTGGCTCCGCTGAGCGAAGCGTAGCAGGGAACAAGGAGTTTGGAGTTTGGGAGAAGGTCCGGCGTCCGGGGACACGTGGGTCCGAGGAGCGGTGGCGGCGACGCGGTGTCCCTGTGAGCTGTCAGATGTCAGATGATCTGAGCTGCAGGCAGCTCTAACGGAGAAAAGCTCTGCATCGCTCAGTTTATCATCTCAGCTGAGTTTATAAAATGTAACTTTTTATGCCCGTGTTTACTTTTATTTTCAATATAGTTCCCGGCCGGAGCTCGGCATTAATTCATCATGTGATCTTGACACCACCCGGTGTTGCGCCAAGGCTTAATGTGCGTTTATAAGACACACAGTTGAGGTAATATTACGCTGATTTGCCGGCACGGTGTGTCTTATCTGGGTCTTGGATAGTCTGGGAGGTAGACCTCCGCCCAGCCGCGGGCGGGGGGAGCACTCATGCTTGCTGGCTTGCTGGTTGAGCTCGATGAGGAGGTTCTGAAGGGAAACGAAGGAGACACGACTACTATCGAGGCTAATGCTTAGTAGTAAATTAGGCTTAGCTTCATCATTTTGTTTGGAGCTGTCGGATAGTAACGGTTGCTATGATGTGTGATTGGACAATAGCCGTTCTGGGGGCGGGGCCGGCGAAAGGCTAATTCCTGTGCTGCACAAACTACCGTTTGTGTTATCGAACATGTACACTGCTGGGGAGAAGTTATTCCAGGAGAATAGACAGGGTACCGCATCCGAGTTAAGACAGCTAACACTTAGCCCCAGCACGTAAACATAGCTGTGAAGTGTCTGCTGCAGACGTATTTCCCCTTTAATTAACAAAATTGAGCCTCTCCTCACGCGTGATCGCCCTTAGACAGTTTTGTCTTACATCGGTAGATGTTGGAAACGAATGGAAATGGAGATAGGGCTGCTTCAGAGCATGAGAAAAACAGACTGATCCCCATAAGTAACGCTGCAATAATTCTTATTTTCCGCTGCACTGACGTATTTCCGGTTCAAAAACCCAGGAAGTGTGAAAAAGGTCTATTATGCTGCAGCGTGGGGCTGTAGCGTATGACGTCGTCACTCACAGCACATAGAAATATACTGAATAGATCAGTTCTTATGGATCGGGTCATAGATCGGTCCATAGTCTCCGATACCCGATCTAGAATTTTCTCTATATCTGTATCGATACAGATATGAAGATCGGATCAGTGCATCCCTAGTTGAAAGGAGGATTTTCAGCTGCTGCCATGTTATACCTTTGAAGCCAAACTCTTCACACTCAGAATGCAGGTCTGAAAGTCCCACCTATGCAACTGTGATGCATCAAACAACTAAGATCCTTTACACAAATAGGTGGATATCCCATAATAGAAAGATATATTCCAATGGTTTGGCCTGTCATCCACCAGAAAGTAAAGGTAAAAAAAAAATTATTTCAAAAATTTGCAGATCCCTTGTTGTCAGTGTTTGCTTATGGATGTAAATAACAGCAGTTTTAGGTTTTGCAACAAACCCACAACAAAAATGCTACAATGTCACGTGTGACCTGTGTTTACACTCGCTTGTTTTTACAAGCTCAATTACTGCCCAGTGTAGAAGACCACAGGCGTAGGATGACATTGAGGATGGTCATTGCCCACCACCCAATTTTTCCACATCCAAGGAATGTATTTCAGCAAAGACCCCAATGATTTGGGGAACTCCTGCTGCCTACAGACGTGACATGCCATGCTTCGCAATGCACTGCCCCAACTATAGCTGATTTTTATTTTTAAAAGAAAAACTTAATACTTAGTTACATGGAGGGGGACAGGACTTCAAACTTTCAGGTTCTGGCCAGATGCCTAAAAAATCTATGAGGTTGATGGAATTTATGGACCAGTCAGTTCCATATGAAGGTCGAAAATCAAATTAAAATGTGAATTACTAGATTTATTTTTAAATAACAAACAGCAAATACTATGCCAATAAATCAGTCAGTTTTTATTTAAATATTTTGGGTTTTTCCTCTAAATCTCATTCACAATGTACACTTTGCTAAGTATATGCTAAATGAATAACCCACCCAAAATAAAGGACGTGACGAGAATGACTTCCCAGCTCAGAACAATGGTTTGTGTAAAAACACTTCCACTTCATCTACTGCTTATGTCTGCCTTTTGTTGCAGACACCCCTATATTGAATCAAATTGGTTGCTAGGAAATTTGTGTTCTACTGCAAAGGCTGTACTGCTCAGACTAAAGGTCCCTATATAATTTACTGCCAGCCTAATTACTTGCAGTGGGTAAAGGCGGTAGATTCATTGTTATTAAGGAACAGTAATTGGTGCACCTTTTTGTTGTGGATACAAAGGTTAGCATCACAAACAAAAGATCTGCAAAGGTCAAAGAAGCAGCAAAAACATTTTTAATGTGTGAACAATAACAGAAAAGGCAGACAGTTCAAGCTAGGGTGACCAGATCCCAACTCGCCAAATGTGGGACAGAGACTACTCAATGTGGGACAACGTAAAATTCCAATTTAACAAGATAAAGTTAAAAAGTAAAAAAACAAAACTTATTTTCTGCCTTTTAGCTCCAACATCACTGGTAAATATACATAGTTATTATAAATATTATTATCATCATATATTTCATGTACTATATATTCTATTTGAATTCAACTTGAACAAGCAAAAGTTTTCAGACTATTTCGCAGCTCCTCTCATCACCACAGCTTAACTCAGGCTCTTTGGACCTTCTAGTGGTTCTGATTAGCTTTAGCTAAAATGATTTTAAACCCATCAACTCATTTTAATAATATAGAAAGGCCCACAGTAAAAAAATATGCAGGTTTTAGCAGCTTTTCAGAGTTTTCATTGAATATTTTCCACAACAGAATGACAGTAAAAGTACCAGTAACAATTTTAGATCTATTTAAGTTTGTTTTTAATACATTTTCCAATAAAATCAACAAATATTCATACTTTTTTGCTATTTTTTTCTTAATTCAGAAACAAAATGGTGATGTTGTTTTTTTCAAAAATTGACAACACATCTTTTCTAGTAAATATTTAGGGGAGAGAGAAAAAACATCACTGACTTAAATCTGAAGAAATTCAGATCTAACAGGGTTCCTTAGAATGACTTTTTCCCTCAAATTTCTGAGAAAAATAATGAAGGCTTACATTTAATTCTCTCTTTAATGTGCTTTAAAAGAGTTTAGCTTGTATGTATTTGAAATAAAAATCACTCCAGCACCTTGTGTGTGTTAGAAACTCGTTTGGGACCTGTCTACTTACTGGGAACCTGCTTCAGTTCAGACCAACATATTTTTGTGTGACTCTTGGATTCTCTGCTCTGGTTCATATCAGACTCCGTGCCGTGACACAAAAAATGACTCTGAGAAACAACACAAAGACCCTGACAGAGTCTCAATGAACACGTTTAACCCACGAGTTTATTCTAACAGCATTTTCGCCACGGTGTTCATCTTTCCTCCGTTCTCGCTGACGCTTCTGTTTTGGTGGTTCGGGTGCGCGCCCCAAGCGCTCCGGACCGGCGTTAAAGTCCCGCCTCCTGGTTCGACTGACAGCAACAGGCGGCTTTCTCCACACCGTTTATGCAAGATTGAAATTCGGAACGGGAGACTGTCAATGCGGGACATTGTCTCAATTTGCGGGACGTGTGAAAAGTGATGAAAATGCGGGACTGTCCCGCACAAAGCGGGACATCTGGTCACCCTAGTTCAAGCTGCACAGAAAAGATTTATTACATCAATTCATATTTTCTGTGGATTCTGTTTCTGTTCACATATTTTTCCCATGTATACACATCTTGTTTTGTGTATTTGCTAACAAAGAGATAATTCCAAAGTAGCGAATGCACACCTGCTGTCTGAGAATGAGCAGCCCAGCAGCATCCTCAGAGAGGTGCCCTGCCACGGGGAACGCTCCTGAGTGGGCCAGCACTGATAAATCTCACATATTTCTTCTGTGATATGAGAGAGAGACCTAAAGAGGGGGGCACTTTATCACCAGGAAAGGCTCTCGCCAATCTGCCTTCAGCACTTCTCACCTTACTAAGGAAGAGGAAATGGCACTAATAATGTTTTTGGGCATGTTTGGTTTTGGGGAAATGGTTTCATCCATCAGTTTCATAGTAGATGGGGGAAAAAGGTGTAGATGTGGATGGCTGGTTATAGCAGGAAGAGCCACATTGAAGGATTTCAGGTTTTTCAGTATGTTGTCTGAACAATGCTATTGGCCCGTTTTATTACAAACATAAAATGAAAATTCTCTTGTCTCTTATTTTTGACAGTATCGTAAAATATTTCATCATTATGGGATTTTAAAAGCATGCAAATATCAGGGCTGACATGTATATGATGCCCTGCCCACTGATTTAGGAGGCAACTTTTTAATGTTTATTTTTGAGTCATTCTGGTAACCTTCTGTCTTTACTCATAAGAATTTGTCAAATTCGAAGTGATCCTGCTCATTATGTGACTTTACAGTGCTGCCAAAACTCCAGGAGGAGAAGTCTTTGTCAGGAGTTTTGTTTCTCATTACCCAGAGGGCTTCAGCACTCCATATTTTTTCTGCAGCTAGTCCCCAGGTTATCCCTCTGTTATCTCTTTATTGCCTTCTCCTCTCTCCCAGCTAAAAGACACCGTTGGCATTGATTAAGGTGCAGTAAGAACCTGCTTATGTGTTTAAATTATCTGTGCCTAATGCTCGGGGCAAGCGTTTGCAGCAGTGCCCTGGGACCGCATTATTCCTGTGATGGAAATTCTTTGAGGATCACAGCTTTGCATCCTATTTGGTTGCATAGCCGTGAGAAATGCCACAGGGCTTGAAGGCCATTATAAATCCATTGATTAATTCTTAAGCTCTGATAGATGGGGTAATGTCGAAGCAGACGAAGAGCAGCAAAAGACCTCGTGAAAACATCGCTCACATTGTGCAGCCATGCTAACTCTAATTATAGTACAGTTGCTGCTGTATTTGATAAGAAACCCTAAACAATAACAGCACACAAGTTTAATTTTAAGCAGCTGGTGTCAGCGAAGGAGGAGAACCTCCCTGGTGGTGTTTCACACGTTTGTGGCTCTGAATGTCTTGCAGTGGGACAGATTTGTCTGTGTCAGGGTTTTCCTCATTCCCTCTCATGAGAGTATTTGTTGTATAGATTTTAGCAAAGCTCTTGGTTATGGTTCCTTTCGTTCCTCTGCGCACTCTGAACTTTTGAGGCTATTGATTGTGTGGAAATAGTAGTTCTGAACTTTTATGGATCCAAACTCTAGCTGCAGAAATTGTTATGCTTGTTGAGGGCAAAACTATATACTTGACAGACCTAAGAGAAACACGCTCACAACATGGCTTTTCTTGTTTTACAAGCTCTTTTCCAAAAAGCCTGCGTGAAGGGTGAATAAAAACAAATAAGAAAGAAGAAATAATAATTTAAAGAAGCCATAACAGACAGATAAACAAGTAATCAGTTGTTGAAACTATTTTTCCTGTGCCTGAAGTAAAGTGCCACGAGTCCGCCTTAAGAAGGTCTAACATGGGTATAAGTCAGGTTTACACATACTGAGCTAAAATTAGGACATTTTTTTACACTAACTGATAACTGAAGATGTAAAATGTAACCACTGAGATATGGATTTGCCATTGTCCATCTGTTAGCAAAATGTCTGACAAACCAGTAATTTCAGTAATTGACTCTTGAGATTAATCCAATTCAAGATGGCTGCCATTACCAACTGACCTTAGATAAAATGTCAGTTTTTCAGTAAATTTGACAGATATTGAAACAAAATTTGGCAAACCACAAAAAGAAAAAAATATTGAAAATTTATTCAAATGTACTTTAAGGTTTGCCTGCCAGATTTTGACGTATGGGGGAAAATGTATCTGCAAATGGCTTATTCCATAAAATGCCTAAACATTCTATTTATGTATTGTTGGTTAATTAGTTTTGACATCAACAGAACAGTGATGTACACCTTACTGTGAAGCATAATTATGATTTAAGTAAGTATATTATCAGATTCAAACCACTAATATAGTTTGGAAAAAAGGTTAAAAAATTAAACTCTAGCAAAATCTGACCATCTTTAACTATAAATTAATTTGGATAAGTTGAAAAAATAGTCACAATTAGCTTGCTGGACATATTAAAGGTAATGCATACGATGTTTCTGAATTTCAGGAAAGAACCGCCCTCTCCACATTTTGAAAAATGCACATGTGCAACACTACCAAACTTCTCTACCAATAACCACTAGGTTTATTCTCCAATCAGAATTAAACAGTTCTTCCCTGGAAAGTTAGAATATAGTCATAGATAACTTCTTCTAGCAGTAATCTGAAATGCATTTCTCCAAATGGCATGCCAAACTTTTGCTTACCTGTCAAGCAGAAAACCAGTGACAGCGGCGTCTGTGGGGAGCCCAACCTTCTCTTTCAGCAAACGCCATCGTTGAAAAAAGTCTCCTAAAAAAATTCTGGTCTTATTTCTCACTTCAGATGCCTTTTTCTTCTTATCATAGACTTTGAAGACACTTTTTCTCTTGCGATTCTCAGCCATTTTCCAAAGAACCTGGTGAGAACGGAAAGGTAGAATGAATGGATGAAGTGTATCGCTCTGCACAGAGTGCGCAGGAAGTAAAAACTAATCCAGAAGCAAGCACGTACGACGGCCTTGCGTAAAAGCTTCACCAGGATGATTGACAGTTATGCTGACCAATGGTTTAGAAGATCCATCCAGAAGTAAAGAACGTCCGCAATACCTTTAACTTAGGTAGGGATTGGCATTTATTATAACTAGGCACCAGAACATGTCATAGTGGCTGGCTGCAATATTAGTTTTAAGTCCTTGAGACATTTTTCTGACTTTTTCCAAATGTTTGTGTTACGGCGTGGGATCCCTCAACAAACCACGTCGGCACGTCGTTGCATTACAGTGAGGTTTATTTATAGGTGACACCACAGCGCTGTCTTTGTCCCCATTACATCAACTCCTATGCGGAGCTACCCCGTCACTGAACTCCAACAAACATTTTTCTCTCTCCCTTCCGGGTTAGCTACCCAACCTTAACCCTTTATAGGGCACTCATTGAACCCCTGGGTGTTATTATGGTTTATAACAAAAGTATTTTTCTGTTTTTACAATTTTCAAAAATATTTATTTTCATGGAGAAAATCAGAGAAAACGAAGTGCTCAAATATGGACGCTGGCCCTGTTCTGGTAAAAGAAATCCCAAAATAAAAATCATTAACAAGTTAAATAAACATTATTTTTTAATAATATAGATAATTATAAGACACTTTAGAATAATTTAGCTAATTTTAGAACATTATTTCACTGTAGAATAATACTGAATATATCACAATTATTAAACAATACAGTAAACTTTTATAAAAACAGATTACTGTGGAATATTTTTGGAAGTTATAGAACATTAAATGCCATTTCTGATCAAAAATAGATTATTAGAATATTTTAGAATATTATGTATTTGAGGATCTGCCTCAGTGTCATCTTCCTCCTCTTCATCATCATTACTGATGGTGAGACTCGCTGGTACAACACCTGTCCCCCTCTGTTTTTTATAGAAATCTTAGTTTTAAACTGAAAAATATATTCAATATTATAATTATTGTTATTACTGTAACCATGATCATGAAGATTAAGTCTAAAAAACAACAGATTTGACCTAAAAATAAACATAATTTCTTCTACTTGTTCAGGGCGTATGATCATATATGGCAGCTTTGATTTTCATGGTCTGATTTCACCAACTTCACTGAGTTTAACATTTAGAACACATGTATCCTTATTTAGCACCACTAGTCAACCTTGTGATGTGAGAGTTTCATAAACCTAGCATTGTTAGTTTTAGAGATCCAACCGTAAACACGAGAGGAGACGAGATCCAGGAAGGCAGTTTTCTGGGTTTTCAGAAACACCAATATTTGGCGCGTCGTAGCCCCGCGCTGATTGGTCGAATGGCGCCATGGCGTTAACTGTGACTAGCTTGATCTGTGATGATTGGTTGGGTGAAATCTCGTAATTCTAGGAGTCTGTAAAAAGGCACACCGACATCATTTATGATGTGAGTGGAAGTGTCTAAATATAGACGCTTGCCCTATAAAGGGTTAAAGGTTTAACTCCACCCCCCAATCATCCCACATGGGTTACATTACATCATCATTCCTACCACAAATATCTCTTCATCTCACTCATCTAAACACATCTCGGACTCATTGATCTCTTCATCTCACTCATATAAACACATCTCGGACTCATTGACCTCTTCATCTTCATATGAACACATAACTAAGTGGATTTATGAGGGCTTAACTAGTGGAAGATGTCGCCAGGTGTGCACCCATGGTTCCATCATTACACTAATATGTTGAGGGAAACATATTCTAACGTGGATGTGTTTGTGTTGTACAGTGAGACCTCTCCCTCACATCATCCTTCCCCTCCCCCCTGGGGACCCCAAGGAGTGGCACTCTAGACAAAAAGTCCGTCACCACGTTATCCTTGCCCGCACGATGCCGGACTGTGAAACAAAAAGGTTGCAACGACAGGTACCACCTGGTCAGACGACAGTTATGGTCTTCCATGGTGTGTATCCAACTCAGGGCACGGTGGTCAGTCTCCAAGTCAAACTCCCGGCCCAAAAGATAATACCTAAGGCTCTCCAATGCCCACTTAATAGTCAGGCCCTCTTTTTGCACTGTGGAATACCTGGTCTCCCGGGGTTGCAGTTTACGACTCAGGTACAACATAGGCTGCTCCTTTCCGGGGTTGCCTTGAGCCAGGACTGCTCCCAGGCATACACCCGAAGCGTCCACCTGCACCAGAAATCGGCGGCTAAAGTCAGGGCTCTTCAACACCGGGGAGGAACACAGCAAGGACTTAAGTGTGTGGAAGGCCTTTTCAGTCTCTGGACCAAGATATCGGGTTACTCTGGCCCTTTCCCATCAAGGCGGTCAATGGGGCTGCAATCGTAGCAAAGTGGGGAATGAATCGCCGATACCACCCGGCTAGCCCCAAAAAGGACCGCACCTCCTTCTTGGTACGGGGCCTCGGGCACATCCTGATCGCTTCCACTTTGTCCACTTGCGGGCGGACCTCTCCTCCGCCCAACCGATAGCCCAGGTAGCATGCCTCGGGGCGCCCCCATTCACACTTCGCCAGGTTAAGGGTCAGACCTGCTGCCTGGACGTTCCCCAACACCAAGGACAGATGGCTGAGGTGCTTCTCCCAGGTGTCACTAAAGACCACCACATCATCCAGGTAAGCCGCACTACAGTGCCCACAGTCCTGTAAAACGTTGTCCATCAGTCTTTGGAACGTAGCGGGTGCTCCATGCAACCCAAACGGCATCATTGTGAACTGATACAGTCCCGACGGCACCCGGAAGGCAGTACAATGCCGGAAGCTCACCTCCAGACGGATCTGCCAATAACCTTTACACAGGTCAAGAGTGGTGATAAACTTGGCAGCTCCAATCCGTTTCAACAGCTCATCCACTCGAGGCATCGGGTAAGCATCAAACGCCGACACGGCATTGAGCTTTCTGAAGTCGATACAATGATCCATCTTTTTTAAAGGCAATGACCATCGGGCTACACCATTCCGATGAGGATGGTTCAATAACTCCCAGCTCCAACATCTCCTTGATTTCTTCTTGGAGTTTACCCACCATTTGCTGGGGAACTCGGTAAGGTCATTGGCGGATAGGGGAGCTGTCCTTCAAATGGATGCCATGTTGGATAAGGTGCGTACGGCCTGGTGTAGCGGCAAAGAGTGAAGGGACCCTGTTGAAGACTTCCTGTATCTGCCCCCTCTGCTCCGTTGTCAAGTGCGACAGTTTTGGGGAACTATATGCCAGCAGGCCATTAGTCTCTGGCTCCCCATCCTCTCCCGGGTCAAACGACTGCACCATAAACACTTCACCACCACTAGGCAGCGGGGCCTCCTTCCACTCCTTTAAGAGGTTGACATGGTACGTCTGGTGCGTCTTCTTCTTCTCTGGATGGTACACCTCATAGGTAACAGGACCCATCTTCCGGGTGACCACATAGGGACCTTGCCACTTAGCTAAAAGCTTATTGTTGGAAGAGGGAAGAAGCAGCAGGATCTTTTTGTTAGGCTGCAACTCCCGATGTCGAGCATGACGGTCGTACCAGGCCTTCTGGTTTCTCTGTGCTTCTCGAAAGTTGAGTTCTGCTTCATCCTGGTATCGCCCCAATCGTTCCCTCGTTTCCAGGACAAACTGAATGATCCCCTTCTCCGCTGTCGCCGAGGGCGTCTCCCATTTCTTCCGGAGCAAGTCCAGTGGTCCCTGAACGTCCCACCCATACAGCAACTCGAAAGGGGAGAAACCCGTGGAGGCCTGAGGAACCTCCCTATAGGCGAACATTAGAAACGGCAGCCAACGGTCCCAGTCCTTCATCTCACTCATATAAACACATAACTAAGTGGATTTATGAGGGCTTAACTAGTGGAAGATGTCGCCAGGTGTGCACCCCTGGTTCCATCATTACACTAATATGTTGAGGGAAACATATTATATTCTAACGTGGATGTGTTTGTGTTGTACAGCGAGACCTCTCCCTCACAGTTTGATTATGTTGATTTACATAATTATTACATGCCTCACAACTGCATATACAAATGTGAATTTTTCATGTACATGTATCTGTAATTAGTAATTTAATGTAAATCCAAAAAAAGCATTGTTGTGTGTGATAGTTGAGTAATCCAGACTTTAGGCCCACAACACACCACTGTCTGCACTTTTGAGTAACTATATATATATATATATATATATATATATATATATATATATATATATATATATAAGCCAGGATTTTTGTCCTTTTTAGTGAAAATATATATATATGCTTATAAAGACCTCTGGAAATATTATAAGGAATGAAATTCACTTTTATATTCCTTTGTTTATTTCAGACTTCTAAATCTTACATAAAATTTAGCATACCCTTCACTTTACTGGTACATTTCATATGTGCCAATAGCATGTCTGCTGTGATTTTAGGACAAAAGAGGAGCTAGATGCCTGCCAGGAGTCAAAACAAAAGGAAATAATTTTACAGGGCCAAAGAGCATTGGTTAGGTTTGGCTGTAATTGTCTTGTAGGATTGTATCTCTCTGTGTGCCACCTGAGTCTCGCATCCGAAAACAAGAATAAAAAAAAAGAAAAGTACAAAGAAATTACTGGACAAAGATGGTTAGAATCTGTAACATACAAACACCTGCAACAGGAGAGAAATACTCCTGTCTGATGAAAATGTGTGCATTTCTGTGTCATTCTGCAATGTTTGGTTATTTTTCATCACTCGCTGTCTAACAAGATAATAAGGGATCACATTTGCTTTCCGTGTCATCATTTACCACACTCTAATAATTAAATTAGAAGAAACCCCAGGGAATGGAACCAAATCAACTACCTGGCCTTGACTTATTTTCTCGCATCACATCTTAAGACAAGTGGGATGCAATAATTTACTCTGAGGACATATCCAGACACATGTCAGAAAGGAGCTTGTGCATAAAAGGAAAAACAGTTAAAGTCAAAAACATTTTTGAACAATACTGCGGTGTATCCCAAGTGCTCCTACCATGAGCCAAATATTCAGATCTCGCAGGGATGCAGAAGAGATAATTCTACCCACAGGGTGTTGATCTCTCCCATCAAACAAGTGTTTGTTCTCTGAAGATAGGGAAAGTCAAATACTTTCACATCTTTTTAGCTCTAAGGACCATATAAAAGGTGAGTTCTAAAGGCAGCTTTTATTTAAAGTCACACATTGTAGATTTCTCTAAGCTCTTACGGATGTGATCTTGGAATTATACATTTATAGTGAAGCCCAGTGATGGAGTATGTCTGAACAAGAAATAGAAAATGGTTCCTTATTCCCATCTTTGTAGGTGTGCAATGGTATTATAGACATTTTTGTATGTAGAGATGCCAATCAGTTTGTACCTCTCGTTGTAATTGAAACGGTTTATTAGCACCCTTTTTAGATTATTCAATATTTGACACAAATAAGACTTGATTACAAATTCAGTTGAATATTTCATGTAACTGAACAAAAAAAACATCTCTGACTAAAAAGATGGTATCTACTGTGTCCTTACGAGGAAGGATAAACACTGTTAAAATGACTGCACTGCCTAAGTTCCTTTATTTGTTCCAATGGCTCCCAATTTTTCTTTCTAAATCTTTTTTTTTTTAACTTAGAGAGTCTGCTTTTGGGTTTTATGTGACATAACAGACTCCCAAGAACCAGTAAAAAGGTGTTGCAATTACCAGTGACATGGGGGGCATGGTGTTTCCTAATTTTATGTATTATTACTGGACTATAATATATATGCATTGTTGTTCTGGCTGAGGGAGGGGGCTGACCCAGTTGGGTGGCTGGAGAGCTTTGTTTGTCACTAGTTCTCCTAAAGCTTTACTCTGTTCTCGGTTGCCCTTTTCATGCTCAATGTCTTCATACTCCGCCAATCCCATTGTTGTTTAGAGAAATAAGATCTGAAATCAGTGTAGACAATCTTTTGGTCTCATCGAATTGTCGTTTGCGTTTGTGATGAAGAACCACATTTATTTCATCTGTGTCTGATGAGGTCTTTAATGGATGGGCTACTAAGGGCATACACATATGTTGATAGTACATATGCCTCCTTTGAACAACTGGTGGCTAAAGTTCATATTCACAAATGTGTGTGAATGTGTGCGTGAATGGGTGGATGACTGATTGTGTTGTGAAGCGCCTTGGGGGGTTGTAGAACCCTAAGAAGGAGCTATACAAATACAGGCCATTTACAAATCACAGTTCTTTAGATACCTATAACTGAGACACTTTGTCAAATCCAACTCTGAAAGTTTTCCCTTGTGCCCATCTCAGACTTTTCTCAATGAAGTTTTAGACTATCAGACATTTACTAAGAGCATTTTGAGTAAACTTTACACCCGGCTCAGCTCACCATCTGACCAGTCTGGATGTTTGGAAATAGAAATGGGAGCTGGACCTTGGTGTTGGATTGTCGGAGGAAGTCTGGCACAAGAATCTATGAAATATTCATAAATCCTTGTACTGTGTGAGACGCAGTGTCATTCAGTTCAAAGTGGTGCACCATTTACATTTGTCCAAAGGCAAACTATTTAGAATCAAGTCAGACGTGGACCCGACATGTGATCGTTGCAGACTATCGCCCACTGCGCTTCTTCACGTTTTGGACATGCCCCAAACTGCAGGGGTATTGGGAGCCTATTTTTGATGCACTCCCCAAGATATGTGGGGCCACAGTGCATCCTCACTCTCTGATTGCTTTATTTGGAGTAGTCGCTATGGATGCTCCTTTTGACACTTGCCATCTGCAAATGATAGCCTTTTGCTGAATACTGGCTAAAAGACTTATTCTTTCCAAATGGATAGATTCTCAACCGCCAGCATACGGCCACTGGGTTGTGGGGATGATGCTCCATGTACATCTGGAGAAAATCAGAAGCACTTTGGGGGGCTCACTCAACAGTTTTAATTCTGTATGGTTGTCATTTATGATGTATTTTCATGATGTGTCTGTGGACGTTTTTTAATAATTTTTTGTGATTGTTTCTTTTTTTATATCTTTTGTGAGATGATTTTATGTTTTGATTTACTGTTTCACTGAAACTTGTTTTATGTTTGTTTTCCTTTTGAGTTTGAGTCAGTGTAGTGGGGTGGGTGGTGGTGGGGGGTTCAGTTTATAAATATTGTGAAAAAATTAATTAAAAAAAAAGACCTTGTTAAAAAAAAGAGATAATTATTTCATTCATTGTCACATTTCCAACTTTCACTAATGTTATCTACATTTTAAGGTGATGAGCTTTTTCCTTTGATGATTATAAACTGTAATAAGTGAAGATTTTCTGGAAATAGGTCTTTGATCTCAAATAAATGTCTGATTCTTGTCTGGCCTTCAGCTATTGACTGTTTCAAATGGTTTATTTTATTCACTGCATTTTGTTTTGCATCATATCATTTCCACCCACCCAAAAAATGAATCAAGCAACTTAAAAGCACACAGCTCCAAAGGACACCAATCCAGCATAGCAGAACCTCTGAGACACATCTGAGGGGCGTATTGGCATTAATCCCATCAAGTAGGTGCTGCAGCAATACTACCTGCTGCACTCACTGTCATATGAACAAGAAATGTCCCTGAGGAAACTTAAAGGCTTAAAAAACAACATCTTCTCTGATTTGCTATTGGCTTAGCAAAGATATCTAGATATTGTCAACATTTGTAAGAGGCTGTAATTTATCTTTATCATTCCATCTAATCCTCCTCTTTCCAACTAAACACTAACATTTAATGTAGCTGTGAATCAGTGAAAAGTTATCCTTTTAAAAATAAATATATAATACTAGTATGGTTGTAACATTTTTGTCAAACACCAATGTCTTGCTTCAAACTCAACATTGCTTCAAACCCTTTGTGAGAATTACATTTGTTTTGCCTGACGGTGATTTACAGCAGCCCAAAAATAAATATGTGCTATATTTTATAAGTAGCCCAATATTTCTCCCAAACTAAAAAAAAAATTAAAAATTGTGGTTATGAGCCGTCCGTCCGTCTGTCCGTCCGTCCATCCTCATCCTATACTTGATTTTTTAATTTTATTTTTATCTTTTAATTTTTTAATCTTTTTTATTTATCTTATCTAGCTACCTTATCTATCTTATCTATTTTATCTATCTTATCTGTCTATCCTTTCATTTTTTAGTTTATTTTTTATTTTATTTATCCATCCATCCATCCATTTTCATCCGCTTATCCGGAGTCAGGTCGCGGGGGCAGCAGCTTAAGGAGGGAGGCCCAGACTTTCCTCTCCCCAGCCACTTGGGCCAGCTCCACCGGGGGAATCCCAAGGCGTTCCCTGGCCAGGCGAGAGGTATAGTCACTCCAGCGTGTCCTGGGTCTTCCTTTGGGTCTCCTCCCGGTTGGACGTGCCCGGAAAACCTCACCATCCTGATAAAACTATTTATTCAATGTGTGGAGGTGGAAAAGTTTGTTTTCGTTGTTTTGCCTGACATTAGGAATGTAAACATGCCTTTTATGCCCGAGAGAGAGATTTAATGTTACGACAGTGACGTTACGCAGCAAGCCTCTAGAGGGCGACAGAGACCATATAACTGCAAAGTTGCGGAATGCTGCTTTAATACCATTTTTGCCAGTGTTTCAATAATTTCATTTTGTATGTTGTGAGAGGTGTATTTTGCATTTGCTGGGATGTGTTTGTTTATTTCATTAAATTTGGGGTTTTGCCAGTGTGTAGTCAACCATTTTTAAGAACAGTCCTGCAGAGAAATCATCATCATTTGAGCTTTCCAAACACGGACGGTGCTCTACTGTTCAAGCCTGTGTCACCCACAGCGGCGGCTGGGCTGGTAGCGACAGGGACGACAGGGGCTGTGGTGCTTGTGCAACTACAACGAGCCGGCTTCTGCTACTATTGCCTTAGCGCTATTGCTAGGTTTAGCAACCAGAAATCTGCGCATGTCGACTCAGTTCACTTCAAATCACAAATGAAAGTGACAGAGCGACCAAGAGAGAACGAGAAAACTAACACTTTCAGAGAAAGAGTAACCAAATAATTCCAGTGAATGACAGCGGAAGAAAACTTCAAACAGCGGCTGAGCTCAGATAACAGCGGTGCGTCTGTGTGCCCTGCTGGGACTGTCTGAGTATGAAGTGAGTGAGACGACGGAGAGTGAAGTGCAGTGACTGGCCACACCCTCCCTATGCATCTACCAATCAGCAGCTACTTTGAATGAGGGAGAGCGAGCAGAGAGCGAGCTGACCCTTTTTCATCAAATTTTTCAAATTTGGGATTTCTACATGTCATCACATTTGGGGGGGCAGTCACTATATTTAGGGGGGCATTGCCCCACCTTGCCCATGCCTACATCTGGGCCCGGTCTATGCTAATGGCCAATGCTGCCACTGCCACTTGAAAACAAGAAGATAATCAGCAACACCCCCACCAAAAGATCTAATACCCTGGGCCATGTGTGGCTTGTCTGGGTGAAAGCCAAATCATGATTTGTAAGAAAAAGTGCATTCACAATTCTCAGAGACAATCCCAGTCAGCAAAGTCCACCAAGCAGACTCATAGCACCCTGGGAAATGTGTTGGTCTTCTAAGACATATGGCGCTTACACACTAGCACCGGCTCGGACCGGGCGGGATTGGGTATGGTCCTTTCACATCCTGGTGGCCCGGGGATTTTTGTGGCTGAACCGTACATGTTTTCGGCCCTCATCTGAAGGTGGTCTGACTCGCGCCGAAAACCGGGCCAACACACCCACTGCCGACTCATTGGTCGGCTCAAATTCACGCCTACCTTTAGGGGGAACCTCCGATTAGCGGATAGAATCCGCCAGCGGGGGCTTCCCGCATGCGCGCTTCATTATCACTCTGAATGCGGAGGAGTTAACAAGCCTCTGACTGAAGCTGTTTTATCTGTTCCCGTCTGCTGTGATGAGCGCAGCGCGCGCACACACACACACACACACACTGACACAGTGCTGCCACGCAGCTTTTTGTTTAATGAGGAAGAGACCGCGGACTTCTCCGCGCTCCTTTGACCCACCCAGCCGTTTCTCTGTTCCCGTTTGCTGTGATGAGCGCAGCGCGCGCGCGCACACACACACGCACACACACTGTTGCCACGCAGCTTTTTGTTTAATAAGGAAGAGACCGCGGACTTCTCCGCGCTCCTTTGACCCACGCAGCCGTTTCTCTGTTCCCGTCTGCTGTGAAGAGCGCAGCGCGCGCGCACACACACACACACACACACACACACACACTGACACAGTGCTGCCACGCAGCTTTTTGTTTAATGAGGAAGAGACCGCGGACTTCTCCGCGCTCCTTTGATCCACCCAGCCGTTTCTCTGTTCCCGTTTGCTGTGATGAGCGCAGACACCGGGCAGACTTCTCCGCACTCCTTTGACCCGCCCACATCACTGATATATTCGCGCCAATTTTTTGCGCGCATTTCTGAGACCGCCTATCACGTCCGCATTCCAAAGGGTGTCCTGGAAGACGTGTGTAAACAACCTGGCGGGGCCGGGGCCGACTGAGGCCGACCGATCGGAGCCGACCCGGTGCTAATGTGTAAGTGCCAATAGGTAATCCCAAAATATTTTATTTGTTTGTTTTTTTATAGGCTTCTTTCTGGATTTTTGGATCACTGGTCTTTTCTGTTGGGATAGTCCTCAGCTTTTATTTCCTTCTGGGCGGACATGATTAGTGCCTCTGGACTATCTCTGTGTCCAGCTTTGTACTGATTACATAACCAACCAACATACCAAAGTAAAACTAATTTTGGATAATTTTCCATGTTTGGGAAACTGTTTAGTGAAATGATAATGTATCGAAATAAAAAAAATCTCTTAACTGATGAACATATAATTTACATTGTTATTGTCCGGATCTGGCTAGGACTGTACTGAACAGGCAGAAGCATGCGTTTGAATGTGACGTGTTGTATGACCTATGCGCAGAGTGGACTGACACTGAGTTTGAACAGACACACAGTTAATATAGGAACAGCTTGAACGGAAACGAGAGCACGTGTGGTTCAAAAATATAGGAAACAACTTACTGGTAGTCAACAGGACTGGTACAGACAGACTAGACTGGAACGACTGATTGGACTGAACCTGGAGGAGCTCTGGAAACGACTCAGGAAGAGATCTGAACGCTAACTGAGCCGGAACGCCAAAGCGATGACTGAGCCCCGAGCAGAAACTTCCTGATATACTCCCGTGCAGATAACGTGGGCAGAAAGTCTGGTGTGGGGCATGATGGGTATTGGAGTTCTGAAGCCGGAAATGACTGGGGTGATGCAGGCTGGTACTGAAGTTCTGGGGTGATTAGAACTGAGGTGGCGGTCGAGGAGCCAGGATTGGATTGTGACAGTTATACTCATTTTAATGCAATTGTATTGCTAAGTTGAATACCAATTACATGTTAAGCCTAAAGGTATACATTCACAGAGACTGAATGTTAATTGGAATGTTTCACTTTTTAGGCATATTGATCAGATGTGTTTATGTGAGCATAATGATGAATCTTTTCAAAATATGAAATAAATCATGTGTTGTCAAACTCAATGCAACAATTTTAAGAAGCAATATATCATTGATTAAAATGGATTAAAATGGTTAGAATGTCCATAATCCACAGTGTAGCAGGACACCTCTACATGCTGCCAAGGTTATGTTTGTATGAAAATGAATCCAGTGTTGCTGAGTCCTTGAGACCCACTCTTAATAGGTTTTAAAATAAATGAATTAATATATGCCAGAGCCTCTTACCCATACGCAGCCATTATTAACATGATTTTCTACCTTTTGGTCTTAGAGGTGTCTTAGAAAATGTGAGTGCTAAGAGTGTTAGAGTCATGTGATAGGTGCAATGAGAGCACAGACAGGAAGGGTGAAGTGAGAGACAAGACAGATAAGTGAGGGCGGGAGGGAGGAATAGAGGGACAAAGACTTCTTTCAGAACGTGATTTGTATGCGTGGCAGCTGTTGTGGCAGTCACCAGGCCTCAGTGACAAATTCTCATACATTTGTTCATGTTTATGGTAAAACAGGCTTCCCAATTCCAATACATAATAAAGGTGTGAAACGGCAGACGTTATGACCACAAAAAGTACATACTTTACCTGGGAAAAAAGAAATGTATGTCAAACTAAGAAGCTGATTTAGGAGAGCCATATGAATTAGCATCTGGTTTCAAATAATCACCAGGAATATTGGCCTATTTCTGTCCTATAAACCTGAACACATCAGGATCGATGCAACACAGCATAGAGTGGCAAACAGACCAGTTATATATCAGGAGATATTCAATAAAGCCAGAATTCACTAGGCTGTGACTGTTGGTGATTATTTGAAGAAACAAAGTTGTGATAAAATGAGCAGATTCACAGTTGGAATCAAACAAAACCACTGATGAGTGTTGCTTTTGCAAGATATTTTAAAATATGGCTGAGTCACCTAAGGAAGTGGTTTCCAACCTGAGGTCCACGACCCACAAAGGGAGTCACTAGAGGTGGAATGGGATCCTGACAAGATTGCAGAGGGTCAACTAAGCAACATGTTTACTATGTCTGATGGCTCTGTGAATGTCATGGGTTGAGAGGTTGGACGCAAGATGTTTTTTTTGCTAAGCCCGCCCCCTACCTCGTAAAAATCGTGCAATAGGAAACTGATCACTGACCAGAACTAACCAATAGTGTTAGACTACCGCTTACGTGATTCAAATTTAAGGAAGTACCTCGGCTGAAACAGAGTTGATGAACTTTTTACAGACAAGTCTTTAAAATATAAATATATATGAAAACACAACATGACATGAGAATAATACTTGTGAAACAACATGTTTTAGCTCTGTTTGTCGGCTACAGAAGCACATTCATAAACAAGAAACGTGCAGTCGCCATCTTAAATTACCAAGTCGACCTGACTATTGGTGCGATTCACTTGTCAGCCACCAGATAGTGCCATCAGATAAAAGAAAATTAATTAAGGCTAATGGATGATGGCGTTTGAACAGGTTGAGAATTCTTCACTCACATAAAATGATTCATGCCAGAGTTAATTTTTATGAATTTTTATCTATTTGATTTTATTTTAAAAATCATAATATTTAAATGTATGCAATAAATTAATTATAATCTACATAATTTAATCAAATTTAATAGATATTAAATGTAATGAGTTAATACTTACTAACATAGTTTAAATAAATAAAAGCTGTAAAACAAAGATTCTGTTATTTAAAATTTATGTGATTTGTTTACATAGAAGTTATGAAACATGAATTTGGGAAACGATCTCTTGCACTTCCTCTGCATGCGCACCAACTCTCAGGACCTTGTGGATAGCATTCTCCCTGTGATGGTAAGTGTAGCATTCTCTCTAAGAAAAAGAAGAAGAAGAAACAATCTTTTATATAGCACCTCTCAAGATAAAAATCACAAGGCGCTTCACAAGAACAAAAAGTAAAATTAAAATTAAAAAATGATTAAAAATATAAAAAAAGGGAAAAGTAAAGTAAAAATTGTGATTAAAAAGATGTGAAAAAAAGGCAGAAGGAAAATGAATAAGAAAAGGGTAATCAGTGGATCATGGGAAAGGCAGAAATGGTAGACAGTGCAGAATGAAGAGAAGGCAGCAAAGAAGAATCAACCAAAGGTCACTCAAAAGCCAGCCTGAACAGGTGAGTTTTTAGCTGCTTTTTAAAGAAGACCACTGAGTCCACTGATCAGGGGCATAGAGTTCCAATGTCTGGGGGTCACAGCAGCAAATGATCTGTCACCTTTGGTCTTTAGTCTGGTGCACTGCACAACCAGTAGGCTTTGATCACTAAGGGGTGTCATGTATGTACACAAAGAATGTTAAAGGCTTGGGGTGTCGACTGCTTGCATTTATGACAAAATTTATGCAGTTGGTGATTATTTTATGCAGTTATATCTTGGTCATGTTGCTTACAGGACAATAACGTAGCATCATAGCTATCAAGGTAGCTATTTCACGGCATGTTTGCTAGCTTGGTTATACAGCTTGATACTGGATTAAACAAACCCTTGGCAGTTTTAACCGTCATGTTATCATGATGGTTTAAAGGACTACTAGTAACATCAGTAGTTAAGCAAGCATTTCTTTTGTACATGACATTTAGCCTATTAAATTTCTAACAAGTTAGGCTCTATAGCATTCATTTACAGTTTTCTTAAAGTTAAATTTGAGAACTCCATGGGGTTGTTTTGGAAGGTGCAAACTTGTTAGGCTACCTTTCGACAAAATTCTGCAGTTTTAATGCAAAATATGGCATTTCTGTGATTCAAGAAAATCTGCAAGTAAACCTTTTTTTTTTCCACTTATATTGTTTTTTTCCCCAGATATCTAACTCTTGGGGTATTTTTCTCATTCTCCTCCAATCTCGTGTTCTCACCTCCATGTGGCAACATATATTTTGTAAGTATAAATTAAAAGATGTACACATAAAAATGTAGCAGTTTAAATGTAGTTCATATTTACAATTAATTTGATGTTAAAATGGTTTACAGTATCAAGCTGAAATGTTTAGAGTAAGCATGTTAAGTATTAATGATTTGATTTACAATAATAAAAAACTTGTTAGGCCTACAAAGTCTGATCTCTGATTATGTTGGATGTGTGGGTTTTCATCAGGTATTGGTGTAACCTCTCTTACCCTGCTCCCAGCTGTCCTTGCTTCCTCTATACCAACCACCTCTTTTGCCATTCTCTTCACTCCCCTAGCCTCTAGCCCTTCTATTACCCACTCCACTCTTGTATTAATCTACAAGCCCCCTCTTTCATAAGCTATTCTTTTAACCTCTTCTTTCTCATACACTCTCCTCTCTCTACCCTTTACTAACAATGTGTCTTCATTAACTCATTAGTTATAGGCTAATACTGTGTATTTAAATAACCAAACTAATACCTGTCCATTCTGTTTGCTTGTGTCTCCACTTTAGATTAGTAAAGCAGAATGGCAGGACAAGTGACTGTCAGAGTCCTTTTTGGAGGTGAAGATGATGCAAGAAAACTCACCATTGAATCTGGAATACTAAACACTGTGGAGGAATTCAGACTTCAGTACAGAGACAGAGAAATGGACAATTAGTTCATGAACCTCTTTTCAACTTCAGAACTTGAAGATAAAGCTACTGTGAAAGTTGTGTACATACCCTCTGAGACAACCAGCTCAAATCCACTTACAAGAGATGCCAGCCCCACAATCCCTGGTAATACTCCTTCCAATGTCAGCTCCTCATCACATGAACCAAATGATTCTGACTCCTACAGCAGCAATGATACCATTATCTTGTCGCCCTGAGACCCGGTCCTGTTCTTGGCCTAAACACTTTGTTGTTCCTCGCTTCTCATACTGTGCCGAAATGATGCTCACTGGAAACAATGAGTTCAATGCACTTGGAACTTTGCTGTCTCCTACCCCATAAACACATTCTGATATCCTTGAGGGCCTAGCTGACAAAATCATGATGTACATAGCATACCCAAAGGATGAGCAGTTGGAAGAAGTGGCCAAGGCTCTGATACAGTCCCACCCATGTCTACTAGAGAAAGGCACTCGCAGTGGCTACTGTGGTTGGAAGCACTACTTGAAAATAAAGATGATGAACTTCAGATCAAAGCTCAGGTAGGTGTCATATTTAATGAGGTCTAATTTGATTCAATCTAAAGCACCAAGTCTTTTGCTTTAACACATTTGTGCCAGTGCAAGGTGGTGCAAGACATTAAAGATATTGGCCAGAGGCAAATTTCCTTTGAATCACATGTGTAAAATGTATTAAAACCTCAAGTCAGTTTCTTTTTGGGATTTTCATGGCTGGATTTTTAAGAAAATCCAGTGTTTTTAAACGACGCGGGGAAAAACAGAGGAAGGCTTCCGGTCTGAGGTTAAGCCGGCGATGACGTTTCACAAGGAGATCCTCAGAAAACTATAGTGTAAAACAATGAGCAGCTTGGTATTTCCGCGTTAGCTTTATAGCACACAACAATGTTTTATCAGTCAGATGTAGCTTCTGAAGCCTCTGCTAGTCAGTCAGATTGTTTTTTCTGGATTACGGCGAGGAGAATGAATATCGGAGCGCACAAAGAGTTCAACCAGAGTTTGACTCCTAACGAAGCAAGCTGGATAACCGAAGGTGCACACGTTTGATACTGTTCAACGAAGACTCGTGAGCTGATATGGACACCGCTGGCGAAACTATTCTGGAGGAGGAGGGTGATGAACGTCTTCAGAACTAAAATCGGTACAGTTTATTTACTTTCATTGAATATTTAATGTGTTTGAAGCTACACCGGGACCTCTCAGCTGATGAGATAGCTTTATAATTCTGTCCCAATATAATTCAATATTCTACAGAAAAATAAAACAATGTGATCCGAGTTTTACCGCTGCGTGTATATAGTAATATTACTCCAGAAAAAAATTAATTGATAGCTTACCAGAATAACTTTCCCTTACGCTGCGGCCGCAGCTGTTGCTCGTTAAGTCGGTGCGGGATCTCATTAACTCGGCTCATTGTTGTTTTGGCTGTAATCCAGGATGGCACGAAGGTTCTACTGGTCTCAGGATGATCTGTTGTTAAAATACGTGGATCATCTTTTAAGATCCAACCTCTGTGTGTGTCGTAGCGTTCCCAAATGACCTATTTTTTCCTTATTGGAGCTAACACTGTTAACCGTGTGGCTACCATCAGGCTAACGGGACTTAAGGAGTCCAAAAAGACCGGTAGCGGTTCCAGATGGATTTATAGTTGGAATATGTAGATTATTATTTTAGATCAAACCTCTAAGTGAGCAGCTCTGACCAGCCCCTGCAGTCTGTGCATCAGTTGTGTTGTAATGGTCACGCAGGTCTGACTGAAGCTAGTGTTGTGCTTACAGCTCACTAAGATTCTCCTCACAAACAGTAAATGACTTTAATGTTGCTACGTTAGTTAGAAAAATGCGTGTAGGACTCTGACATATGACTCAGACTCAGTGGCGGCTCGTCCATAGGGGGCGCTAGGGCGCCGCCCCACCACTCACAGGAAGGAGAAGAAGAAGATAGGAATCACAAAATATATTTAAAAAAACATAAAAAGTGAACTAAACGATCTATACACACCATATGGACTAAGTGCTGTGTGTAATCTGTGTTTAATAATGTTTTTTTTTACTTTTAACACGGCCGAATCGTCGACGTACTTGTCACGTGTCCTCTCGCGGGCGCAGCAATCTTTACCATTGACTTAATATGGGCTAACTGGTGCATGTGCAGTGGGTCCCCAAACCGTCCACAACGAGAAAGAATAGGAGAGCGGTTGGTCGCATCTTTTAGCGATCGTCGCCGCCTCATAGGGTGAATTCTGCTCAGACCAGGGGGAGGAGATTGCTGATTGGTCAGGTTGTTCACCCCGCCCTGAGGGGAAAACTTTCCACAGGCTGGCACAGTGTGGCTCCATCTGTGCCAATTTGTCACGGCAGCAACACACTACTTCCACTGAATATTTTTTTGTTGTCCAACCTTTTAGCCATCTTTGCTATAATTGTGAAATCATCAGTGACAAATAAAGTTAATTACTTCAAAACCTGACGTAGCAAACGCTACTAGTAGGTTCCAATGTGTGAAACCTGAGCCAATCGAATTGCTTGTTGTTGAGTTTTTTTCAGCTGGCTGGCTTTCGTGTTAACCAATCACAGGGAGAGAATCCACGTAAACAGGAAAATGATGAATGCGGGCGGGCAAACTCTTATATAGTCTTTGGCAAAACAATGCCAGCAAACAGTCTGATCAGCTAAGCTTTTACGTTGGAATTTCATGAACCGAGTGGATTATTTTTACTACACCACACGGATTATGGCCATAACCTGCAGGTAAGCCTCATTTTAGCTTTTGGCTTCAGGAAACAGCATGCTGCCTCGTTAGCGGCTAGCACCGCTCCATACGGTTTGAACTAAGTGGTACTTCTTGTTTGTGAGTCTGGGCTTTAATCTAAACGCCGGCTGCTTCTGTGAATATCTTGCGTTGTGTCACTGTGTGTTTTTCTGGATACGTGTAGTGTCTATTTTACGGCCTCACGTTTATTTACAGCTTATGGGTGTTCTGTTTGTAGAAAGTGGATTCTATTGATTAGATTAGCCTACTCCCCTTAAGCGTGTGTGCAGTTTGTGTAATATATGGGTGAATGGATGAATGTTTTTGTCAAAAACATGCTTAATATATTCAAAAACCTTTTGAATATCTCTGTTGCCGGAAGCGCTACTGTGACCGTCAGTTGTGTGACGCTGCTGCTTAAGAATCAATGGTAATTTTGCGTCCCCTAGTGGTGATATGTGGTTAGCGCCCCACCCAAAAAAAAGTCACCGGCCGCCACTGCTCAGACTTTTTGCTGCAGCTGTAAACGTGATTATCCATAAGCATTGAGAGCACAAAGTAGAGCAAAACACAACTAATCTCCTAGTAAGTAGCAGGAGCAGTGCCTTCTTACACGTATTTGAGTGACGCGTGCAGAACCAGCACTTTTCAGTGTTTAGAGGAGAGAATTTGATTTGCTATAATGATTTATGACAAAACTGCTTAACAAAATGAAAAACTGAACCCAGTTTATTTTTTTATAGATGCTAAAGTGTAGTTAAACAGATATTTTACAATTTTCATTCTGAGTCTGGCCATTGCCTTTAAATGTCAGTCCAACAGACAAAGATGTAAAGGAGTCATCACCTGAAATTTTCACTTTTCACTTGAAAAAATTTATATAATGGCTTCCTAATGATTTTTCACTGGCTGAGAAGCCAATATTTAACATTGAAGCGTTTGTTTAATCTTGCCTTCTTCAACCAGCTCACATGCACCCCACGAGCATGCGCATTCCAAAACAAGATTTGCCTTTATGCCTTTATGACTCATGTTGTAATCCGTGTTATGGGAAACAAAACGCCAATCGGTTTGTGTATTCCATCTTCACAACAGCATAAGAGCCAATGCCTGGCTGTTAGCTTGCTTTGTCCCAACTCAACAACATGCGAGGGCGCCATTACGCACGAGGTGAGGCGAGGGCTCGTACACACACGGTTGGATCCCATAGGTCACTGCCAGGTCGGGTTCAGTTATAACTTTTGTTACTTTGGAGCAAGACGCTAAAGCCGCGTCCTGCTTCCTTACACCAATCAACGCGCCTCTCAGTCCCGCGCGCCCTCAGGCCATCTTCATGAAGTCTGTTCCTGATTGTTTGGGTAGAGACATTCACACCAGTGGCCCTCTGGAGGTCATTCTGTAGGGCACGAGCAGTGCTCAGCCTGTTCCGCCTTGCACAAAGGAGCAGGTATCGGTCCTGCTGATGGGTTGTGGACCTTCTGCGGCCCGGTCCAGCTCTCCGAGAATAACCTGAAATCTCCTCCATGTTCTGGAGATTGTGCTGGGAGACACATTAAACCTTCTTGCTGCAGCACGTGTGGATGTGCCATCCTGGAGAAGTTGGACAACCTGTGCAACTTCTGTAGGGTTAAGGAATCGCCTCATGCTGCCAGTAGAGATAATTACTCAAGCCAAAACTAGCACGAGTGGAAAACCAGCCAAAAAAGATCAAGAGGGAGAAACTTGAAATGACCTCCACATGTTAAACCAGTCCTGTTTTGAGGGTTTTGTAATTGTTGCCACTTTAGTGCACCTGTCGTTAAGTCCATGAACACCAATACAGCTGAAAGTGATTAACAATGCCCTCAGCTGCTTAATCAACCAGAAAATTATCAGACAGGTTTAATTGATTTTATGCCAGGCCCAATAAAAAAAGTGTTCCTTTAATTTTTGTGAGCAGTGTTGTATATATATATATATATATATATATATATATATATATATATATATATGTATGTATGTCCACAAAGGAAATGCGGGTGCTCAGCATGTCGATAAAGTGGCTTAGCTATGGTCGAGAAGTTTCTAGTAGAAGTTTCTACAGAAACACCTATAATAACTGACCATGCCCAAGAAAACGCCTAAGCTCTTTGCGAGACTTGGGTGAAGGGAAAGAAACCATGGCCTTAATTTTATCTTGAAGGGCTTTAACCCCACTGGCAACTATTGTTGCCAAAGTGTATCACTGTCATTTCTGACTCATAATAAAAACTTGCAGTGTTACTAATCCAACTTTTTCCACTTATTTGCTAGTAAACAACTTAGATAAATGTTTTGTTTTTAAAAAAAATTGTTTCCAAGTGCTTCTTATCGTATGACATCATCTGCTTTCTGCTCCTTCCCGCTGAAGACATGGCGACTGCAAATCATCCTGGAAACAGGTAATTTTTACACATTTCTGAAGAACTGCCCCAAAACATATTTGTAATAATTTACTCATACAAGTCTCTAGAGTAACCCTCCACCCAAAAATTATACCAAAGATAAATAATTTTTTCTTAGGCTTATTTCTGTGAGTGACAACAAAAGTTGCCAGTGGGCACAAAGCATGTCGCTAACTAAAGGAAAACACTGTCTGCAGGATTGCTCCTAATTTACTAATTTAAAATTGTAGAATGATGCATAATGGCTCAATTTAGTCCTCTTAGAATACTTTTCCAAGCTAAATAACTTCACAGGTATTCAAGGCCTGTGTGTATAGGATTTATATATGTTACCATACATAATTTTCTTGCTAGCAAACATTAGCTTGTGTCTCAGTCTGATCTTATTAAAAAAGCTAGTGAAGATGTTGATGTGCAGCTGGGGGTGCACTTTTCTTTGCACACAAGTGCTTACATAACCAGTACGCACACCTATGCACCCCCCCCCCCCCACACACACACACTCAAACAAACCTTTTGCCTCTGGTATTTGCTTGTAAGCATTTCTCCTTTCCTTAGGTACACCGTAGCGGAGGTCTTGGCCATGCTGCAGGACCCTGAATGTGTGGCGGACATCACAGTTGTGCCTGAATCAGAAATGCACGCACACCATTTGCGTGCAAAAAATGTGACGTGCCACTACATGTGGAGTGCTTCAAAAAGTACCACACTGAGTAGTACATCCATAACAAATGATGGATTGTGTGGGAAATATGTTATATATATACATAAATATGTGATGCAACAAGATGGCGCCGCAGATGGATGCCCTGGTACTTTGGTGCGCTCTTTTCATTTTGTTTTTGTGTGTAAATTGCGTGTCTGGGTTCTCCTACTCAAGAGAAGAACTCATAATTTACAACACTATGATACCAGTGGATTTATCCTCGATTGTTGTTGCATCTGCGGCAGATTTAATACCAACTTTGATCAGGAAAGTGAGACGCAGAAGGAGAGGAAAACGTGCAGGCGCGCTCGTGCGTCTGAGGAGAAGGGGATTACGCATGGCTCTACCTGGGATCTTCCTCATAACGTGCGCTCACTCGGCAACAAAATGGACGAGCTGACCCTGATGAGAAACATAAACAGAGACTTTTCCTCATCTTGTGTGTTATGCTACATTGAAACATGGCTTGGTGAGGACACCCCGGACTGCGCGCTCCAGCTGGAGGGGTTTCATCTACTCCCCGCCGATCGGGAAGCGGCACTCTCCGGCAAGACCACGGGTGGAGGTGTGTGCTTATACATCAGTAATGGTTGGTGTTAGGGATGCACCGATACCGATACAGATACCAATACCAGAAAAAAGCTAACCGATACCAGGTACCGATACCAGTTGCCTGAAAGTGGCTTCACTGGGACTTGTCATTTCTGTTGTAGTTTTCTATATTGACCAATAGGGGAGCTGTTTCAAACATTGTGAATGAAAGCAGAAACAGGCTCACACCTGAAAATGCAGAGATGACTATTTACATAAAAAAGAACCTGCTGTTCATGTTTCCCAAAAAAGCCTGTATTCCAATTCATTGCATTTTTGTGTGTGGTACAAGTATCGGTATCGGTAATCGGTATCGGCGAGTACTCAGATCCAAGTATCGGTATCGTATCGGTTTGGAAAAAAGTGGTATCGTTGCATCCCTAGTTGGTGTACATATGTTACTGCGATCGCTCAGTACTGCTCTCCCTCTCTGGAATATCTTTTTATAAACTAAACCGTTCTACTCTCCGCAGGAGTTCGCCTCATTCATTCTAGCCGCTCTTTACATCCCGCCAGATGCGGATGCGCACGAGGCTCAGCGCGCGCTCGCAGAGCAGATTCTGTGCACGGACCGGGCGTACTCCCTCAACATCGTTCTGGGAGGTTTTAAAAAAAGCAAATCTGAGCCAGGAACTTCCCAAATATAAACAGTATATTAAATGCCCAACCAGAGAGGAGAAAACCCTGGACCACTGTTACAGCACAGTAACTGCAGCCTCCCTTACCAAAAAGTAGTATACTTCAAGTTTATTTTTCAAAGTATACTAAAGTATAGAAAAGTATATGTCCCCAAGTAGGGCTGTGCGATATGACGAAATGTTTCGTCTGTACGATAGAAAATGTCTATCGTTTAATATGAAGCTCTATCGTTTACACCACGATACGGCGTTTTACGGCAGTATTTTACGTCATGATGCCTTACGGCATGTCCATGCACGCGCAGCGCGCCACGCTAGCCATGCTTAAACAAACATGGAGGAGGACGGTAGCGGACGCGGTTCAGACCAGGGTAATTTTCAACAGGATGACCTGCCAACCCAAACGGAGGAGCTTGTACCTAAAAGAGGGGAAACTTCTGTTGTATGGATGTGGTTTGGGTGTAGGAAGGCCGACGCGGACCAGAAAGCAGTTGTTTGTAAAGTTTGCCTGTTCCCGGTGCCAACAACAGACTCCAACACTACAAATGTATTTTATCAGCTGCGCAAGAACCACGATAAAGAATACAGAGAGAGTCAACAAGCATAAGCCGTAAAAGCAGCGTCGAGTGGTAGCGTAAGCGCTCATAACAAACTCCAGACACAGACGCTGCAACAGGCGTTTAGCCGGGTCACACCATATAACCACAGCTCCCGCAGATGGAAGGAGATCACTACTGCAGTTGCCAAGCACATCTGCAAAGATATGGTTCCAATCTACACGGTCGAGAAACGTGGGTTTGGTGAGTTGGTGCAAACACTTGCAATTTTATATTAACTATGAATTAAATTAAAAGAAACAATGCTATATCGTTATGTATATTGTTATCAGGATATAAAATGAGCTATATCGGGATATGAAATTTTTGCCATATCGCCCAGCCCTATCCCCAAGTATACTTTTATTCTCCAAGTACACGGATACAAGTACACCACCAGTTTACTATCAAGTATACTTCTTCGCACTAAATTGGAACACTTTAAGTTCATAAAAGTATACTTTGAAAAACACTTAAAGTAAACTTCCAGGTATACTTTTAGTTTACTTGCAACAAACTTTACGTACACTTTTAGTAAACTTTTAAGTACACTTTTAGTGTACTTGTAATAAACGTTTAAGTAAACTTTTAGTGTACTTGTAATGACCTTTAAGTATTCTTTTAGTTTATTTAAGTACACTTTAATGTATACTAAATGCAATCTTCAAGGTATACTAATAGTTTACTACCAGTTAACATTTTAGTTTACAAAAACTACACTATGAATGAATGAATGTAACGTTGTAGGTTTTCCAGTTACCACAAATAAACTTTTAGTTATATTTATTCTCCACGTTTTAATGCCAAGTAAAAAAAATGACAAAAAAGATGGACAGTATAAGATAAAAATAAGTAAAAGTTAAAACACAGTAGAATAAACCGAACAAAAACTATACCAACATAGTACACTGGGCAAACAACCTAGAAATATACATATGTATGAGTGTGTTGAAAAATGTAATGGTATGTATATGTAGACTTTAAACTTTGATGAATATATGTATGAACATATGTCCCAGGTAGAAATATAAATATTTGTGTGATCGCACGTTACATCCGAAAATTGCACTCATGAAATATTGCATATAAACCACCATTGTGTATTGGACTCAGTCTGTCGCTGTCGTTGTGTCCTTGGGAAGACACTTAACCCGCCTTGCCTGCTGGTGGTGGCCGGAGGGACCGGTGGCGCCAGTGTACGGCAGGCCCCGCCTCTGTCAGTGCGCCCCAGGGCAGCTGTAGCTATTATGTAGCTCATCCCCACCAGCGTGTGAATGGGTGGATGACTGTTTGTGTTGTGAAGCGCTATACAAATACAGGCCATTTACCATTGGATGTGTATGTTTAGTAGTCCATGTGTGTGTGATCAGCTGCAAACAATGTCCAATTTTTTAAATGTCCAAGGACTTCTTTGAAGAAGCCTGCTTTCGTTGTTGCACTTTTTTCAAATTATTCTTCTGACGTCTTGCACACTTGCGCCAGGGAACTTTGACAGAGCATGGCTTGTTAAAGACATAACACGCAAAAACAAAGGAAACATTAATATCCACTCAAAGGTACAAATAAAGTATTAATTAATTCTAAGTGCCTGCCATAGTGTCACGATGTATAAACTATTTCAGTGATTCAACTCAAGTCATTCTTAACTTCAACAAAGAAAATTCTTCTACAGAAAAACAAGGGGTAGTGTGCATGGATTTCATTTTTAAAACTAAACCACAATTTAAGATACTCACCAAGAATAGCATCAAGTTTTGTGCCATCAAGTTGTGGTTTGGACTCCAGGCAGTGGCGGATTTAGCAATTTGGGGGCCCAAGGCAAGCAAAGAAATGAGGCCCTCCACAGCTGTTGTTCTGATTTTTTTTTTTATTCTTACTTCAAAAAGGTTGTATAACTTCTTCACTTCAGTCTTTAGATGGCACTGATGTCAAGAATCTCTGTAACTGCATCTGAATGGAAAAAAAAGGACGTGTTTAACAAATATATATTTAGCATGAAATCATTTCATTTGTACAAAAATAATAATATTCATGTTTGTATTGATTTGTTGCCCACTCACTTATTCTCTTCTTTCTCATTTTCTCTGATGAAAAACCTCTATCTCCTGCCTTAATTGGTCTACTTTCACTAAAGGAAGCAATAAAAATTAAGACAATATGGTTAAATATGGAGATACAGAAAAAAATAATATAACCATGACAAAGTTACCAATTTCTACCTTTGCTTTTATTATCCTTCTCTCTCTTTTCTAAGTCTTCTTGCCCTTGAATGCTTTGTTTCTTTCTCTTCTCCTCATCTGCTCCTTTAATCATCTTGCTTCTCTCCTTTACCTGTTTCTTGAGGTTTGTAGTTTGTTTCTTTCTCTCCTCCTCCTCATCTGCTCCTTTAATTATCTTGCTTCTCTC
>SSNS01001085.1:10413-57237 GCA_006937985.1 Aphyosemion australe
CTGCTGAAAACCTGAAAAAACATTTCATTTACCAGACCTCGGACTCCGGGAATGCAAAACAACCACACTTGATTAGAATTTAAAAACAACCATTGATAGACCTAAACATTAATTGAAAAAACCTTGTCCATTTTCCAAACATGCCCAAACGTCGCCAAAGCATTACTGATTACTGATTCCAGAGCGCTCGTGCATAGTTCTAACAGAGACTCGAGGTCTTCTAGGTCACAGGTCGCTGAGAGGCCTGGAGCGGCTCAGCTGGATCAGAACCACTTCTTTCAGCTAGGATCTTATTTATGGCCTTGCCATTTTCAAAGGCCATCCGGGATGTGACCGCTAATTCCTCCTCCACACCTGCAAATACCTCACGGGACTGCTCACACAACCTACGTACGCCCTCCTGGAATGCTTTAAAGGAGTCCCCCTTAGATGAAATCACAGCTGATGTAATGGGTCGATTATCAAACTTAGCGGCTACACGATCAGAAGGCAACAGTTCAGAACGGTGGGCATCTCTGGAAAATGGAAAAACACCAGTCATGAAAGCAATCACATTGTAACTTAAAATCATGGAAAGGCCCAATGGAATCAGAACCTTCCAGGTTTTCACCCTTGGGGGCCTGTCTGCCCCTCCTGGACGACCAAAAGGATACATTTTGAAATTGATTATTAAACTTTTCCCTTTTAAAATGATATTATTTTCTTTGAAATTATGTTCTTTGTCCCAGTATTTTAACTCTTAGCTCAATTTACCAAATATCAATATCAATTACTCACCAAATTATGAATTATCTTTAACCTTATCAGTGTTTCAGGGACAATCTCCACAGGACCAGTGTAATCAGAAATGTCAACAGAATCATGCACAAACAAAGCAAACTGATCAAATGCAATTTTTTAGAGTCCATTGTTTAGAAAAAACCTGTTCAGGAAGAAAAAGTTAAACAGATTGAAAAAACAGCCAGCCTGGGCCTTTAAGCCTTAACCTTACTTATTATTTTACCTTTACCTTTAACCTTAATTTTATCCTTGTTTTTTTTATTTATTAGAATGTTTTTTTTCTTCTTCAAAGATCCCTTATTTTTATTCCAAATCAAATCATGAATTATTAAAAATCAAATATAAAATAAAGGCTGGTCATTAGTTGAGTCCAGTAGTGATGTCTTTGCAGGTCTTCCGACAAAATCACGAATCTCTTTCACGTTCTTCCGGTGAAAGCACGAATGTCTCTTCGCAATGTTCTTTTCTTCTCTTCTCCTTTTTTTTTAATTTTTTTATTTTATTTTAGGTGATCAGAGACAGTTCAAAGCCTCTGCGAATCACCTGACTTCAGAGCAACCTGACCGGAGCTAACAGCCGCTAGCCTCCTCAAAACCAGGTTACCCCCTTTCACACACAATCTTCAAGGTGAGCTGACTGGGGGAAACGGCCGTTTTCCACCAGAAATCAACACACCTCCTTTCAACACCTCCCGATCATTGTTGCAGCTCCTCGAGACCTCGGTCTGTCTCCTGAGCTGGCGAGCGTCGACTCCTGTGGCACCGGTTGCACCACACGTCTCCTTCCGATGAAGCCTCACCGCGTAGGTGGTCCGACTGACCACTTTGCCGTGCTGCTTTCTTTTGATGACCTGTAGCCACGCCCAGTTGATGTTGTCCGACGACGTTGATGAAGATGACCCTGATGAGATGATCCTGATGATACTCCAGCCGGAGCAGCAGACGTCGTGAGCACTTTGACCAAGGCTTTCAGTGCTTGTTGTTCAGTCTTATGTCATGAGTCCAGTCAGTCCAAGTCTTTGGTTGTTCCAACCTCAGCTCACGTCTGTCAGAGTCTTGTTGTTTGTCCTTTAAACTCTGTGCTTTGTCACAAGTTCTGGAACCAGTCTAGTAGTCAGTCCATTGTCCATTACTGTCACCTACTGGGGCTGAAACCTGAGATAGTCTTCCTCTGCATGTTATAGGGAATAATTATCGCGCTCGGTTCTTTTCGCCCCCCTTCACGCCATTTTATTTATTTTACTCCCTTTACATCTCCCCCTTTTTTTCTGAAACAGAACCATCCGTTGTTCTGTTCCAGAAAACTCAAAAAACGAATCGGTAACTTTTGGAATCTAAACTCTCTCACGCCTCTGTCCGAATAAACCACATAAATCCTCCACGAGACCTCCAAACATTCCACACCACATCCAGCCACAGACAGATAAGCTCCAACATGTCCAGTTCACCACACAACGCCATAAAACCATCACACATGTCAAAGTTCACTGACTCACCCACTCACGCTCTCAAACATTCAAAGGCTCATTTTAGATTATATGATTTCACTTCAAATTGTTTAAGCCACACTGTCATGTTTTTGTATTGCATCAGATAATTTAAAGTTCATCAGTTAAATTGAGTGTTTTGTTTTCTCTCTAAGTTAATTGTATTATTTGAGCACAGTTTGTCCTGCTTTAAGGATTAGCAGCTTGTTAAATTTAGCCCTGTTTGTTATATCTTAGCCTCTATGTTTTGGTACAGAGCAGCTAAACAATGACTTGCACCAAGGACGTCGCACAGACCAAATGGAACTCTCACTCCAAAGTAAAAAGAAGTTTTTAGAGACATTTACATTAAACTTTAGACAAATAGTTTAGTTTTGGGATTATGAGTTTCATAGATTTTGTTCTTGGACTCTAAAATGCTTAATTTTATGAATTCCTCTGTTTGTACACCTTTAAGTTAGGATTTAGTAATATGTTTTCCTTTTTTCAGGACTAATAAAATTTAAAACGTTCTCAGATTAACCAAATGTTTTGCAATTTAGCCATTAAATAGTTCACTAATCAATCAGTCCTGGTAAATTTGTAAATCTGCAGCCCCACTCTGAAAGCACTCCCCCCTGAAACATCAACACCAGCAGGCCAACGCCCACTCAGACTCTGTCATGTCTCTCAACCAGCCGCAGTCAGTCAACTGACTCAGTCCCTAATCTTACATGCAGTGAGCACTTTCCACCACTAGGGTCAAACCTAAGAGCCGTCACATGGAGTAGATTGTAATGTCCCCTGTTTTCAAGTTGTTGATGACCCCAGCCAAAGGTCATATTTCATTGCATGTGCCTCCTCGCTCTCAGGAGCCTGGCCTCCAGTTGTTATGTGTATAGAGTCCATAGCAGCAACTTCTTTCACAGTTTGTCCAACTTTGTTGTTGGTTTGCGTTCAGTTCACAGTTCATGATGTGATTCATAGGGGCGATGGCAGACCCCCTTTCAGCCTCAGCTGAAGCAGCCTTTTGACTTTTGCAGCAAAGTTCATGTGCAGGGCTCCATGCTATGACCCCCAGGCCTTCACCCAGTGAAACAAAGTAGCTCACTCCATGATCAATTAAATCCTCACCCTATCTTTAATATCTGATTAAATAGAAATGACAGAGTCCAGATGAACAGTCAAACCAGCCAGCATCATCATCGCAGCAAGGAACCGCAACACCACAGGGCCACAGGTTATGCTAAACAAGAAATTAAATCATCCAATTTAGAAACATGCAGCTAAAAATCTTGTTCATTCAGCAAAACTTTTACTCCTGATGTTTAGATTAAATCCATGCATAATAGGAACTTATATTATTCACTTTACTTGGCCTTATTGAGAAATGGAAACCAAAATCAAGGAAGTTCATTAGAAATTGTACTTCAGTTGTTCACAAATTAACAGACCTTTAACTTTGCCATGAGAGATTACATATAAGTGTTAGCGACATCACATGACCTCCAGACATCATAGAACCACCCTGTGTTTAATCTTTCATCTGATATCCTAATTATGATGGAAGCAGACACAGTTTTATGTCCTTCAGAGAAATTAACCTCTATCATTAATCAATTAGATATGACTAATCAAATACTGCAATTAACCTTCTGTTATAGACCAAATATGTATTTTATCCGCCTATTTTGCAAATGAATTCCTTACAACGCAGACAGTGTGACTCTAGATTATCTTTTTGAAATATCTGTTTCTGTATAGTTCAAATTTAGGATTAGAATTACCGTGTCCTGCATTATTTTATATTAACCATTTAACTTTCCAAAGTTTAACTAATTTGCAACACTCCTTTATTCTGTTATTTTGTAATGTTTATTTTAGTTTTCCAACTGATTTTGCTCCGCTCCAGATTAACTTAATTTATTTGTACTGAAATATGTTGCAATTATTTATTTTTCACTTTTCTTTATCTATTCCTTTATTTATTCTTCATTTTAGTAGCTATTTGCCTAATTAAGTAATTATCATTATGCGTTTGTGCTGTTCACCATGCCGAATTAATGTTTTTATTAATTTGCCGTTCATGATTTAACCACTTGAATGTTGTTTCTTAGTGTCTGTTACATTTAATACCAATTTGATAGCACAAAACGTGAATTTGGGGCCAAATTATGCTTCGTCAACTGTATCTTTTTATAAGAGCTTTAATTCGAGGCTCACACAGCCTCTGTAGATTAGGCCTCTTCTTTTTTCTCCTAAAATGTTCAGGTCGGCTTTCAATCGCTGCCGCTCAAGCAAACACACAGGAACACTCCCTCCTCCAGACAGACACCACAGCAGCATTTTACACACAGACCCTGAGCCCACACGGCTCGGAACCAGAACCTCAGCCACACCTCCAGCACACACACACATGCAGGCCTCCTCAATGTTGGTCAACGCCCACTGAGCAGCAGCACACACACAGGTTCCAAGCACACACATGAAACGCAACAGGATGTGACAAAGTTACTGCACGCACACCGCAAATCACACCAAGACAACAAATAACTAATCATTTATCCACGTAGCCACACACCTCAACACCAGGACAAAATGCTACAGCATACTATCAGCCACTCCTTAACAAAAAACAGCCAGACTCTCAAAGCATACACTAGGAAAGAGGTGGGAGTCTGCTGTCCTTTCTGTGTGGGAGCCTGTTCCACTACTTTTGAACTGCCCACAATTTACAGTAAGCCCCTCTTACACTGCCCAATTATGAATGTACATTTAAGCCATCATTTGCTTAAAACTGCCCAATCCAGGTGAATTTGTGGCGCTTCTACTCCACGGGGTAACCAAACCCAGCTCGGCCTATTGCTCACCTGTAGCCCGCCGGCTACAGCTGTTGGATCGCCAGTCCTGAAAGCTTGACTACGTTGGTAGTTGTTTACAAAAAGGGTGCCCCCAACTCCCCGGGAATTCAAACCCAACTCTTCTACGCCTTCCGTCGAAAACGTAGTGGGACCGTCACATCCGGAGCAACGACACAAAGATTTTGAATCCGTCAATTCGTCTTCGAAGTGTCAAACAAACAATGACTCGATTTTAAAACACACAAATTTACAGCCGAGACTACGCCAAATGTCCAACGAACAAGTAATTTAATAATCCCCAATATGCAGAGTTCGACTAAACAGGTCCTGCTTACCAGTAATTGAAGTCCACGTGGTTGGTCGTCTTATCTTTGCCTCAATCTCGTCACTGCCCAATGTTCAGCGGTCATTTACAGGACTATGTCCACTGTCCAATTATAATTCGTCGTTTGAAGAGAAGATCTCACGGAGTGCCCCCTCCAAATTGTTGTGGGAAAATATTGGTGTTTCTCTGTCTCTGATGTATTTAGCTCAACTCTGATGGTTCTCTGCAGCTCGTCTGACGTCTCTCCTCTCTGGTCCCGAATGATGGTGGACCCGGCCTTGTTCTTTCCTCCGAGCTGCTGTAGCATTTGACTTCTCCTCTTTCCTTTTCCCACTCTCCCGGTTCGTTAAGATCTTCTGATCAAATAAGAAATCACGAGCCATAAAGACCGCCTCGTTGCAATCAACGTAAACTCTTTATTACATCTTCATTTTAACCCAGTGTCACTTGGGGAGATTCCAACCATCTCCCATCGTATAATGGCGAATCTGAAGTTCACAGCATGCACAAAGATTTTATCCCTTCTGCAGAACCTGGTTCCGCCTGGTACCTCCCTTCGAGATCCTAACTTTCGTATCCTTGGTAACCGACATATTTATGATCTCTGGCTCCAGGAATGAAGCCATCTGGTCTAAACTTTCTCCTGTCTTATCTGTCCCTAGGTCAGAGTGTTCTCACCTCCCTTTGGACAGTTTTATGACTGAAACCCAGACCTTCACATGAAATTAAAACCTTCTTGCTTTAGCTCGAACTCACAGCTTGATGTAAACATGCACAAATCATGGTTAAATGCAGATCAATAAAGAGTACAAGAATCATATGTGTATCAATAAAACCTGGAAAGAAAAGTGATTAACATATTTGATTAACTTGATTCTGATGTCTAAAATTAAAGGCACAGTAGGTAAAAAATATTATTTCCCGACAAGTTCCAGGTAGAGACCCTGAACCCCCTGGCGTTCCGGGTGGATCCAGGGGTCCAGTCGGCTCCGTCCAAGTCCCAGCCTGCACCAGAGAGCCAGCAGCCCCGGCTCCAGCTTCCTGCCGCCTCAGAGACCCCTGCTGGGAGACCTACGGCAAAGGTCCCAGTTGTGCCGTCTAAGGCAGAAGCCCCAGCCTCCCTGCCCGTCCTGCCTTCGTCCAGCCTGCCTATCCAGTCAACTTTCCTCCTCATCCAGGCTCCAGAACCCGAGCCGTTGCTCCTCCCCCAGGCGCCAGAGACCCAGGCCGCCGGGCTCCAGTCAGCGCCAGAGACCCAGGCCGCCGGGCTCCAGTCAACGCCAGAGACCCAGGCCGCCGGGCTCCAGTCACCGCCAGAGACCCAGAACCGGCCGGCTCCTGCGCCCACGTCGCCGGCCTCCCAGAACCTGCCGGCTCCTGCGCCCACCTCGCCGGCCTCCCAGAACCTGCCGGCTCCTGCGCCCACCTCGCCGGCCTCCCAGGATCCACTTGGGTCGGTGTTGGGTGTCCGGTGCCGCCCCTTAAGGGTGGGGGTACTGTCAGGCTCTGCCCTTTCTGCCCTCCTGTTTTCCAGCTCCCTGCTCACCAGTGTCTCGTCTCCCCTGCTTCAGTTCCAGTTAATTGGTCCCACACTCTAAACCCAGATAAGTAGAGTTTACTTAAAAAAACTCAGGTAACACGTTGCCTTAAATTTTTTAAGTAATGAAGCATTAGTTGAGTGAGTGCAGCAGACTACAATCAATACACTTGAACCCTTTAATAGAGTGAAATGGAAATTTTGAGTTGAATGTACTATAGTTACAGAGTTACAGTAACTAAAGATACTTAGTTGAAACAACTATTAAACACCCATTTATATAACTCAGCTTGTTTTTAAGCATTACTCTATTTCCAATTGAACCAATTTTTACATTTTAACTGACAGATGCCAGCTAACTCATGCCTCATGCACCACATGACTGCAGGCAGTCAGAGAGTTGAACTCTTGGTTACTGAGACCAGAGCCTTTAGTGAGAACCACCACCTTACTATACACAGAGGAACAACAGTGGTGTCATTTCTGAGACCTTCCTCCTCACTTATGGTGCCAACATGACAGAACAAATAACCCCACCTTTGCAACACTGAACAAAGCAATAACCAAGAAAAACACACAAGACAACACAACACAACCTCCCACACACAATAAACATGCATAAACACCCCAAAATAGAACAAAATAGCTAAGAAAATGACTACCCACAATGCACCTCACCCACTGCTGCTTTCACAGTGGGTGGGGTCCTTTTTTAAATCTATAAATTGCAGTTTTAAGTTGACTAAACTCTGGTCATTGGCCTAAGGCTTCAAACATGGGGTAGAAAACTTGCTTGTTAGAACTTCAGTGCAGCTGAGTTCTTCCTCTTTGTTCTGTGTGTCTCTGTTCTGTCTCTAAAGAGTCAGAGCTCCTCAGCATCTGGTCAGAACTGGTATGAACCAGGTTTTTGGAGGTTGCAACCAAGCAAACTTGATTATTTGAAGTAGTTTGAACTCAAACATATAAGCTAGGCCATTAAAAAGTACAGTTTGCTCAAATATATAAGTGGTATTAAAATTACATGTGTTTTAGTAATCTGAACTCAGTTTGTTTAAGTAGAGGGTACTGATTGGACTTCAAAACACAATTACAATAAGAAAGGACATGAAACAGTTCAGCTAACTCAGGATTAGCAAGTAATGTTAATAATTTAGAAACATTTAAGTAATGTGAACAAGATCATTTGAGTTTAATCAAAATCTGGGTTTACAGTGCACCTGCCTCTCGTTCTCCTAATCACCCAGATCCTCCTGTATTTAAGCCCTGTCTGTTTTCTGTTCAGTGTCGGCTCATTGCTTATGTTGTGTCAGTTCAGTTCAATCATTAAATCCTTTAAAACCTCCTCACCTGCCTTTTACCTGCTCACCTGCACTTGGATCCTCCCCTCAGCCTTCAGCAGAATGTGACACATTCATTCTCTTTTTTTAAATATTGATTTTGTATTTTTTAAACTGAACTCACATACGTGTTGTATTTAGTTTGTCCATGATCATTGCTCTGTTATTTAACGACTCCACTTGAAAGAGGATCAACATCTTTTACTTTCATTTTCAGATTCAGGTCATTTTTATCTATAGAGCCAGGCTGCTGCAAGACGATCAGGTGAGGTACGTTTCACAATAGCTATTTTTAGTCTTTAATGGTTTCTATTTTAACAGAAGAAACAGCTAAATGTCTCCTGTCAGCTGGTTTTCTGAGTTTCTCTGTAATGAACGATTATTTAGAAATAAACATCACCAGGACTACTGTGACTGCTGCTGCCAGTAGGTTTCAGCTGTTTATTCCACCCTTCATCAGAAGACTCCTGTGATGCCAGAGTAAACAGTAAGAAGCCAACTAGAAGGTAAACCTAATCTGTCTTTTAAAAAATAAACTCTACTACAGTAGTAACTTATACAACAAGTTACTGTCACTGTGTCATGGTTGATGAGTCAGTGTCACATGACTAGGTTTTGAGGTTATAAAGCTGTGACTGTAGGGAGTTTTCTCAGTCAGACGTCTAGTATCATGGAGACTGAGGAGCTGAGATTAAGTTTTTCTCTTCTGCCAGTCATCGCTCAGTTTACTTTGGTTTTGTTATTTTTGACTCTAACACCTGCTGCAGGTAAGTGCACCCAGACAATATGACATATTATTACATTGTGATGGCTACTGCTGCAGCCACACATTTTAGGTAATGATGAAATGTCACACTGTTACACTTTGTTCACACTGCAGGCAAAAACACATCAAATCCGCATTTTGACCTGACCCATATCTGATTTTTTTGTGACAGTCTGAAAAGCACAGATCTGATTTTTCCTAATTCGATCCAGGTCGTTTCAATATGTAGTACTGATTGCGACACACATGCGCATTTTTTGAAAGCGATTGCAGTCTGAACGTAGCCTGGCAAGCCATCCTGCAAAGCAAGAATTTGGTCTAGTTCACTAGGCTAGTCTGAACCATAGATATCATATAAACACTAGATGCCTTACCCGCGCTGTTCGTCGATTGGACGAACGTCCTAACGCAGCGGCCATCTTACCTCAGACAGCTGCCCCCTTTCGTAACATTGGTGTCAATGGTGAATGTACTATTTAAATAACTCTAACTTGCTCAATTTTCAACCAAATTTCAAACGGTTTGGTTTGTTATAAACGCCAGAGATGTGGCTGTGAAATATGACGGATTTGGCCCATTAATTTAAAAATGTTAAAGTATGTCCTATCAAGCCTATGTGCTATAAGGTTTGTAATAATGCAAACCGTTGTAAATCCGTTAATATTTAATGGAGTTATGAGTGTTTTTGTTTAAGTTGTTCGCTCACCTTCCATCTGCTACCATTGAGACCGGAACGTAAGCTGTCTGAGGTAAGATGGCCGCCGTGTAGGGACGCTGTCGACTCCCAGTTAAGGCATCTAGTGTTTATATGATATCTATGGTCTGAATGGTCATGTCGCATTAAATCCACCTCCTACGTCACTGCTCAGCGGAGGTAAATGTTGTGTCAGGACGTTCATGAGGAGAAGCGCTGACAGAGGGATTCAGGGGTCTGTCTGGACATCCTGTCAAATTTTGGAATTAAAAATACAAGAAAGCATGAGAGCGGGAGGTGTTGCTGGAGCGAAGCGCATCTCCAGTCTCGGTCTCCGTGAGAGCGGGGCGGGGGGTCTCCGTGAATGAACTTAATACCGGAACATTTTCAGGGAATACTAACTCGGGAAGACGGCAGGAATAAGGAGTAACATAGTTTATAGTTTTAAAAATAGTTTCCAGCCCAAAACGAGAGATGTGACAGGTGTGATCCTGAAATTGTGGCTGAACTGAAGGCTTGCTTCTTCTTCTTCAATGCGAAATAGGCAGGCTGGACACCCACTGGCGTATTGCTGCCCCAACAACCAGTCTCAACATAGTCCTAGGTCACACCCGGTCATAAACCCCCACCGCACGTAAAAACCGCATAAGCGCCCTCACCCTGCGCTCGTCATCCGTTACCAACAGAGAGCCCAAGTTGAACACAGTGACCCCAGCAACAGTCAAGGCACCAAAGAACACCCAACGTTGCACCGCGTACCTCTTGCAACGAAAAAGAACATGTCCCACCGTCTCCAAAGCCCCACATTCACAAAACCCATCCACATGGCCCCCGACCAAAAATAGGCCAGCCCTAAGTCCACAATGCCCCAACCGCAACCTGGACAGGACCACTGAGTCCCGCCTCCTCAAAACACATCCAGGTCTCCTCTGCCCCACCACTCGCTGCAACCCATAAAAGGCCCTGCCCTTCCGACCCCCATCCCAAGAGGCCTGCCAAAGAGCCCGAGTCTCCCGGTCTACCTCAGAGTAAACTTCCGGTCAACCAAAACCCACCACCCACCCCACCTCAACCTGCGTGAGCGTACGCTTAGCTTCACTGTCTGCCAACTCATTCCCCTCCACCCCCACATGAGCAGGCACCCAAAGAAAAGCCACCACATACCCCAAAGCCGCAAGTCTATGCAGAGACAACCGCATCTCGCACACCAAATCCGGCCGAGGCCGGGACCCCGCCCTGCCCAATGCCATCAGAGCCGCCTCCGAATCACTGCATATAACAGAGCTCCCAGGTCGGCGCACCTCCAGCCAGGACAAGGCACGTACAATCGCCGCCACCTCCACCGTGAACACAGTGCTCCCATCAGATATCCAGCACCCAAAACCCACCTGGGGAACCACCACGCCCACCGCCACCCTACCACTCACCGGATCCTTGGAACCGTCTGTAAAAACACGCAAAAAGCCCCCCCACTCCCCCTCCAAACGGGCCACAGCGGCTAACGCAGAGCCCCCAAACCGACTCTGGTCCAACAAGGAGAGGTCAACCTGCGGCTCACACAAAAGTCACGGCGACACCTCCGGCCAAACCAGAGGGGAACACACAGGCCACTCCAAAAAACCCAGCCCCTCCGCCATCCCCCTCAGCTGCCCAGCAAAATAACTTCCCCCCCTCGAAACTCGTCGGCCAAATTCCCAATGGCTAGCCATCAAACCGCCGACAAGGGACAACCCCCCCATCCCCTTCACCCGCAAGAGAAACCGGAGCCCGAGCTTAACTCTCCGCAACCCCAAGGGCATCTCACCCATCTCCACCTGAAGGGCCGCGATAGGGGTGGACCGAAAAGCACCACTGCACACCCGCAACGCCTTAGCCTGCACCACGTCCAACAACTTCAACACCGACGGAGCCGCAGACCCATACAATACACAACCATTATCCAGCACGGACTGTATCGCAGCCCGATACACAAGCACCAAGGACCCCCTGTCCGCCCCCCAATCAGTGCCTGCCAAACATCTCAAGACATTCAGGACACGACCACACTTAGCCACCACGCTGGCAACATGAACCCGCCAAGACAACCGCTCATCCAGCCACAACCCCAGCTACCTAATAGAAGAAACCCGCTCCAGCTCCTGAAGGCTTTCACATCACAACTCCACCTTTACTGTGACTTCTTGTCTTCTGCACATGCGGGTCGCTTCGGTGCCGTAAAGCGTTCACACTGGAGAGTGTTTGATGTCGCATTTCAGTTATAATGTGAACAGCCACACAAAACAATCGGATTTACTCAAAAAATCTGAATTGAGCATCAAGACCTGCAGTGTGAACGTAGCCTTACCTACTGCCATTACATTTGAATGTTATTTTCCTCAATTATAGGGTTTAATTTAGAGTAAACAATATTCTGTTGGTTTGGAATTTATTTATATAATTGCATAGCTCTGTTTTCTGAAATAGGATAAAGATAAGACTGTATTGATCCCACAGTGAGGACATTTGCTTAGTTTTTTGTGTGTTTTACCTCCTTTGTGCTTCTTGTGGGCTTTGGTAGGTCTGTTTTAGTGTTCTGTTGTTAGACTCTTTATTGAAGGTTACTGTGACCTCTTTTATGGCCCAATAACTTTATTTTTGTAAAATTTACCCACAGTTTATTTGGGTTAAATAAAAAAAATCTTTATGGACTACAAGCTGTGCCTGAGTGTCCTTAACTGTTGGTCCTTCACATACATTATGACTATTGTTATTTTATGTGAGTCAAGTCCAGATTGTATGGATTCAGTAACACAACTAATTTACTTTTTACATTTTCAGATTTAGCACATTTGAATACATATTTAAAGCACATTCTAGGTTACAAACTATGAGGCATCACCAGAAAATCATAACTTACATATTTGCTCAGGAAGTCAAATTCTTCCATCTACTATACTGAAAACCTTTCACAAAGTGTAAATCTCTCATACAAAGTAGTGAAAACTGTTTGTATAAATTGGTGAAAACCTTTAACGCAATCTTTTATACAAACAGTGGTGCTGCATGCAGATAAACAATAGGTTGGGGCCTCCAGACCACCCAGGACCCCCATAGGGCCGACTACTAACCAAGTCAGAATCGCAACAGTAGTGAGACAGTGCAGGTTTTTTTGCTTGGGCCCCATGATACCCTTGCAGTGCTACACACACAAAAAAGAAAATGTTTATAATCTTGTTTAATAAAGGTCAGATGTATTTGAATCATCATCTTTCTGAGATAAACTGATTTCACAATTTCAGTGCTGTTGAATCTGTCAGCAGGTTGGTCCAAACGTACCTGGCTTTATAACTTTATGTTACTGTTGATATGACCAAAATTCATGAATAAATTTACTGTTTCTGGTTCTGATTCAGGCTCTTTTGAAGTGAAATGAGTGACCTTTGACCTGCTGTGCTAATGACCCTTCACCTGCTGCTCCTTGTCCACAACCAACCCATGTCTCTGTGGTCAGTTCCCTCATAATGATTATATGTCGTGATACTAAAGATTTTCAGCATTTCATTTGCATTTTAAAAGAAGAACAAACTAAAGAGCCATCGTGTGTTTTTAATTTGGCTGTTACTGTCATTTCTTTGCTCTCTGGAATAATGAACTAACAGGATCCACTTGTGTTTTTTTCCACCAGTAAATATGAAATACCATCACTTGTTTTTCTAAGTCTGGCTGTCGTTTAAAGGTTACCACAGTCTGAAAAACAACATGCAGATCTGAACATCTATGAAAAGGATAGCACTTAACAGATCGCCTTTCAGCATCTGAAGCTGCTTTTCACTTTAGGTTATTTCAACTTTCAGTAACTCTAAAATAACAAAATAATCACAGTTTTTATGTGATGTCCTGGTCTATTTTTTATTTGAAGACGGTTCTGTAAACTGGTTTAACCTTCAGAATATATTTCATTTCATGATCTGATGGTACCTCTGATGGTCCAGCTTTGCACACAATGTGCTTGATTAAAATGCAATATGCACATATTATTTTCTTCTACAATTAACAAACTATGATCATTTAGTTGTAATTATATTGTTTCATGATTAATGTTTTTTTAAGCCAGTAGAATCAATAAAAATTGAAAACAGCAAGCTGCAGTGGCTAGTATAGGAAATAGCGCCACTTTCAGTACAGAAAAGCAATGGTGCAAATTCCAAATATGGGTCTGACTCAACTGACCCAACACCCCTTCCAGCCCCTTGTGTTTTCTACAACCAGATCCTACTTGAGTAGTCAGGAATAGAAAGTGATTTATATTTTATAAATGGAGAATTATGTTACTGTTGATATGACTAAACACCATGAAGAACTTTACTGCTTCTGATTCAGGTTCTTAGGTGACCTGCTGTGCTGATGATGACCCGTGTCTCCTCTCACAGGGAGAAGATGATCTGCAGGATCCTGCTGCTTCTCATCCACAACCCATGTCTCTGTGGTCAGTTTCTATCTTTGTTCTCTGAAGCCTAAGACATTGTGATTCTCCTCTAGATGGAGTTTAAAGACTCTCATGTTCCAGTTCTCAGTGTGTCTGCTCCTCTCCTCCCTTCTCAGTCTCCTCAGGAGCAACCTTTGTAGTCAATGTGACACAGAGCTCCTATCAGGCAGAGGAGAATCACAGCATCATTCTGGAATGGACCTTCAACACAAGACCAGATGGATCCTGGACTCATCTGTTCATCCACTGTGAACTGATAACTGATCACAGAATCTCAGTCCTGTATCAGGTCAATGAAGGTGTTGAGGTGTCAGAGTCTCAGGATCAACAGTTTTCTGGACGAGTCCAGAGTGACAAAGACGGCCTCCAAGAAGGACGAATCCGACTTCATGTGTCCAGACTCAGAACTAATGACTCTGGTCTTTATAAGTGTGCAGTGAAGACAGATGATGGCTCCAGCTCTGGAAAATGTCAAGTCACTGTTACTGGTAAGAAGAAAAGCTCATTTTCTGCTGATCTTTTTCTGATCTGAACTGTTACACAAAGTAAGTAAGTAAGTAAATTTTATTTGTATAGCACTTATCACAGACAAAGAATCACAAAGTGCTTCACAAAGATCAACAAAACAAAAGATAGTCATCATAAAATGATCTTAAAACAAAACAACAGAATGTCATAAAATCATTAAAAATCAGAAAACAGAAAGTCATAAAATTATAAAAATGATAAAACAAATGAAAGATTATTATAAATACAAGTAAGAAAAAATGAATAAAACATAAAAGATTTAAGTAAAAGCAGTTTTAAACAAAAGGGTCTTCAGCTGCTTTCTAAAGGTGACCAGACTGTCAGTAACACGTAGGGATAAAGGAAGTTCATTCCAAAGTCGGGGTGCAACAGCCTGGAAAGAGCGATCACCTCGACTTTTATATCTGGTCTTTGGAATTTCTAGAAGGTTCTGGTTGGTGGACCTGAGGGCTCGGGTTGGAGCATAAGGCTTTAACAGTTCAGTAACATAAGGAGGAGCTTGGCCATGTAGAGCCCTGTATGTTATAGTAAGGATCCTAAATTGAATTCTAAAGTTAATGGGTAACCAGTGCAGAGACATCAGAATAGGAGTGATGTGAGCTCTTCTGTTTGCTCCAGTTAGGAGCCTCGCTGCAGAATTCTGGACCAACTGAAGGCGGTCAAGGGCTTTTTTGTTAAAACATGTGAAAAGTGTGTTACAGTAATCTAGACGGGAGGAGATAAAGGCATGGAGAACCATTTCAAGCTCATGTTTTGACACCAACCTTCGCAGTTTGGAGATATTTCTCAAATGATAAAAACAGTTTCTGACCAGCGTTTTTGAGTGGCCTTCAAGAGACATTGATTGGTCAAAGACAACACCCAAATTTCTCATGTTTGACTTGACAGCAGAAGCTAAATGACCTAGTTGTTGACTAATCAGAGGAGCCATGCTCTCAGGGGCAATGATCAGACATTCAGTCTTTTCAGAGTTTAACTGAAGGAAGTTATCTTCTAGCCAACTAGTGATCGCTGATAGACACTCTAGTAGTTCAGCCAGTTTATGGAGCTCAGATTCCTTAAAGGAGCAGTACAGCTGAATGTCATCTGCATATAGGTGATAAGAGACATTTTGAAAAGCATCAATTATCTTTCCAAGAGGGTGTATATATAATAAAAACAGGAGTGGACCTAAAACAGAGCCTTGGGGTACCCCACAGAACAGGTTGGTGGAATCTGACATAATTTGGTTTATACAGATACTGAAACTTCTGTTAGAAAGGTACGATCTGAACCAGTCTAGAACAGTTCCAGAGATTCCCAACAAACAAATATAATAAAATAATAATAAAAAATACACCCTTTAATCTCGCTTTTTACTTTAACTCCTAGAATAAATTCTGTTTCTTTTTCTTCTCAGCAGCAGCTGCTCGGCTCCAAACTCAGAGATCAACATTGACTCCAGAACCAGAGAAACTGAGAAGGACTCATGTCTGGATTGGACTGGTGACAGCAGCTCTGGTGTTTGTCTGTGTTTCACTGTTGATCATTTTTGTAAAGAAAAAAATGACTAAATCAATTCCCACCTCAACAAATGTTTAATATCTGATAAAAACAGAAGTCAATGACCACTGGAAGGTCGAAAAACCAACAGACTTCAACAGTTTTTACCTTCAGCGTGTTTCTGCACATTTATGTCTCCTGTGTAAATATTGTAAATGTGTAAATACTATAAATTATAGTAGAAATATAAATGTATTTATTTGACCCATAATGAAGTAATCATGAAGAAACAGATGTTTGAGTCTAATTCAAATTCAGAATCTAGACGACTGTGAGACTCCTCTATCCACATGTAAATGTAAAACATGGTAAAGGAACAAAAAGTGTCTGTATTTATGAAGTCTCTGAGCTCACCAGTGTCTGCTGCAGGAACCTCAATAGTCCACTAGAGGCCAGTAACACAGCTTTAACAGCTGGAACACAAGAGCAGCAGCAGTTCTGTGGGTTAAGATCCATTTCAACAGGAAGTGTAAATAAGAAGCTTTTCTCTGTGAGAAAAATGTGTTTGTGTGGTTTATAATGTTAAAGGTGCCTGGTGCTGCCTGTTTACAGCAGCCTCACCTCTGTCAGTGCACCCCAGGGCAGCTGTGGCTACATTGTAGCTCATCATCACCAGCGTGTGAATGAATGAATGAATGATACACTGTAGTGTAAAGCGCTTTGGAGTCCTCTGACTCTGAAAGGAGCTATACAAGTGCGGGTCCTTTATTATTCACATTAAAAGAAGAATAAATGAGAACACAGCCAAGTGTTTTATTATCTTTTATGTATTTCGTTCTTTCTGTATTTGTGTCATTTCCTTAGTTTACCTGCCAAAAAACATCACTCGTCTAGCAAGTACACTGATAAGAAATGTGTTAATATTATGAATATATTTGAAAGTAGTCTTTAAATAACTAAATAAATGGCTACACGAGCTCCTCACCACCAGTGTGTGAGTGTGTGTATTCATTAAGGTGTAAAATGCTTTGGAGTCCTCTGAATCAGACAGGCTGTACATTTGGTGTTCATTTATCATTTATCACAGAAAAATGACTCATAAAGAACAGGAGGTGGCAGTAACATCTGACTCACCCAATGAAACGGCACAGACTTCAGATTTTAAATAATTCTGCTCACTTTGAGCTCCTTTTCTGATTGTGTGACCTTTGTTTGTTATTTAAGGGTTTAGATGATAATTCTGACTGTTGTTTATTAGAGCGGATGACTCATCAGCTGATTAGGCACACGAGTCACATGATGTATCAGGTGAGATGTTATCATTCATTCTCTTTTTGAAATATTGTGTATTGTTGAAGGAACATGCTATATGTATTGAATGATCAATGGGATGTACTAATCCATATAAATATGAATTGTCAATCTTATTGCCCTTTAAATGTTAATTTAACAGTACCTTAGATTCTTTGTAACATCAGTGACCCGCACACTTCAGAATAATTCAAACAGAGTCAAGAAAATGGTTATAAAATAAATTTAATTCTATTTTTCTTAATTAATGAGGACACAACACAAACAATGATGAATGTTGGTTGAAACAAGATACTGAGAGTTAATGAAGTGATGGAATGATTTGCTTGGTGTTAGGTGGCAAAACCTTGGTTGAGTGTCTTTGAACCTTGTAACGTCTGGGTGTAAAACAGTCTAATTGGTTTAGCAAATTCTAAATTAATAAAACCATTTGACATCAGCCTGTGCGGAGTCTACTACACCTTGTGCGTGGAGGTCCTCGTGTGATCCAGGGCTCAGACAGGTCGGTACGGACAGGCCGTTGGTGGCGTTGACCTCTGAAGTATTGGACCGTAGCTTTGTCCACATACAAAACCGTCTGGTCTGAGGTCACCCCAGCTGACTGCAGTAAGCTGATGGATCTGTTTCTCATCTGATGCAGCGTGCAACAGGTTTGACCTTGGAGTCGCAAGAAGCTGGTATCTTATCTGTTCGTTACCCAGCCGGCTGTGCTGGGCAGAACCCTTTAGAGTTGCATCTCGTTTGCTCCTTTTGAACGGAGTTGTTCGAGGAACGCATTCACTTTTATCAACTTCTTGCTTCTCAATTTGCACGAATCAGAGCTGGCCGAATTTAGAAGGGCGTTATCAAAATACCCGCAGACGTCACTCCTTTTCTCCAACACTTAAGAGGTTGTTTCTTAATGTGGATTAAATCTTATTGAACCTTAATGTGAAATGCAAATGTTAAACGTTCATACATAATATTATTACTTGTGTGAATACCGTAAATCCTCTAATATTGGCCTGTATTCCATTACCGGCCGGGTCTCCTATATTAGCCGGTCTGGCTGTCAGCGGGGGTAAATACAGGCCGGTCTCTAATAGTGGCCGGGGCTACTGTTAACAGCGTGGGTGTGTTTTTTGTTTTTTTCGGAGATCGACGGTAAAGTGAGCCCTCACTCGATTTTTCGAGGCGCACGTATACCAGGTTTTACGGTAACAGCGGACTAGTGGATCATAATCTCCGGCTGCAGGATGAGCAGAAACGGAACGAAAAATGCTGGTTTGCAGTGATCACTTCATCACAGGTAAGTAGGGTGACCAAACGTCCTCTTTTCCCCGGACATGTCCACTTTTCACCCTCTGTCCGGGGCGTCCGGGGGGTTTTCATCCGGATTTTCATCCAGGAGCCGGGTTTGAATTACGGGGAGCTGGAAGTCCTCAACTTACACACCCAGGGAAGCCCGAAAAAATATCCTGTTTTATATTATATGGACTCTCAGCGCATTGTGGTTTTTTTTGTGCAGAGAGGACAGATGATGCTGATTGCTGAAGCTGCGTCCTGCATGGCCACAGTAGGCCTAACATTCTCAAAGTGGCGCCACCAAAAATATAATTAACACGCGATCGTTCATGTCCGTTCATATAATCTTCTGAGTTACTTCTGTCTTTTGATCGTATCTTTTATTCGTGTCTGACGCAGCGGAGCGCGTCACCCGTGCGCTGGTGATGTCACCTCACCCGCGTGGCCGCGCAGCGCACACTCCACTATTTTTCAGCCGGTAGATTCATTTGACCCGTTTAGTTCAAAAGTAACTCGAGGTGAATCAGGAGGAAGCAGGAAACAGTTTATTCTGGTGGATGGAGGAGAAGCAGGAAGATCAGAGCCAGACAGGACAGGAAAATATTCAAATAAAAACAAGAAAACAAAACAAAGTTCTTGAAAATGAAAATGTTGGTAGATTTATTCCACTACATCTTTTGACCTTCATAAAGCAATAATTCATAAGCATGTAATATTTATATATTTGATACAATTCATATCAACTTCTAAATTTAGTCCCACATCCAGGGCCGTATCAGGGCATTTTGGGGGCCAAGGCAAACAGACCCCCCCACCCCCTCCCCGTCACTGGGCTCCCCCAGAATCCTCTGTGTAATTCAAACCCTGCCCACAAGTATTAATTATAGTGTTTGCAAAAACACCTCGGTTTACATATAAATTGTTTTATACAGCCATTTTGTTGGTAGAATCTGATATTCATTTTAGCTCTAAGCCAGGTGTTCTGACAGAACACCGGGAAAAAAATGGGTCCCAACATGGTTTGTGTGGCATTGCCATAGTGTGCCGTCATCGGTAGGCACAGATCCCCACAAAATCTTGTTTTTATTCATTCTACTGGTAGTTAATTTTGTTCAAATTGAAATATAGGCCTGCCTCTAATTCTGGCCTCCTTCCAATAAAGGCCTGAACCAGGATGTGCTTGAGTAAATAAAGGCCCGGGCCTGTATTAGAGGATTTACGGTATACAGGTAGATTTAACATTAACTTAATTAATTTAAGATATGAAACACATCCTTATAGATTATTAGACACATTATTAAAACATTAGACTCAGCATATTGTCCATTCAACCAAAATAGGATTTGATATATTTTATAACTTGTAAAGTCTTGTTATGAGGCAGGAAAGATAAACTCTATTCAAAGAAAGAAAAGTTTTGCGTCATCATCCTGGCGTCGTGATGTCATTATGATATGCTGCAGGATAGGTTCGGGACTTTTAGGATAGGATAAGATTAGATATCAGTGTCTTGGCAGCCTTGACACGACCTGTAAGTTAAAAGTGTAACTTAGTTAGCCATGCGGCTACAATTGATTTTGTATTTTTTAAACTGAACTCACATATTTAGTTTGTCCATGATCATTGCTCTGTTATTTAACGACTCCACTTGAAAGAGGATCAACATCTTTTACTTTCATTTTCAGATTCACGTCATTTTTATCTATAGAGCCAGGCTGCTGCAAGACGATCAGGTGAGGTACTTTTCACACTAGCTTGGTTTCAATTTCTATTTTAACAGAAATAAGAAACAGCTACATGTTTCCTTTCAGCTGATTTTCTGAGTTTCTCTGTAATGAACGATCATTTAGAGATGAGCATCAGGATTACTGACTGAACTTGCTGCCAGTAGGTTTCAGCTGACATGTTTCAGCCTTCATCAGAAGAGTCCTGTGACTTCAGAGTAAAAACAGTAAGAAGCCAACTAGAAGGTAAACCTAATCTGTCTTTTAATAAATAAAAAACTCTACTACAGTAGTAACTTATACAACAAGTTACTGTCGCTGTGTCATGGTTGATGAGTCAGTGTCACATGACTAGGTTTTAAGGTTATAAAGCTGTGACTGTAGGGAGTTTTCTCAGTCAGACGTCTAGTATCATGGAGACTGAGGAGCTGAGATTAAGTTTTTCTCTTCTGCCAGTCATCGCTCAGTTTACTTTGGTTTTGTTGTTTTTGACTCTAACACCTGCTGCAGGTAAGCTCACCATGATTATATTATATTATATTATATGATATTATATTTATTATATTATATTATAATATATGAAATTATATTATATTATATTATTTATGTGAAACCTTCTGTTCAATTTATTTAGCCTCCTATTTAAATTCAGTTATTCAATGATGCTATTTCCTATTTGTAAATTTATATTTGGTGTTAAAAATGAGGTTAAATGGGAAGTAATTTAAACACAACAATTATAAAGAAAATCCATTTACTTCAGAATACTTCTGAATTGTTTTTAAAATACATTTAGGGAGAAAAATCTCATTTCTATAAATCACAATAGGTGAAACAACAAAAAAAAATTAAATAATTTTAAAAAGTTAGATGTTTGTTTCTAATTAGAACAAGATGTTTTATTATTTTAAACACAGACTTGTTGTTTTGTTCATTCACTGTGGCGAGACAGAAGATGTTGTTTGTTAACAATCCAGTTTTAGCCACAGAAAGGCCTAGTTCTTTGTTCATGCATTTCCGTGTTTGGACGAGTGTTAGGGACCTTGTCTCTCCCAGGAAATATTTATGTTTGCTGAAACTGTATCAGCCTTTTAACACTAAGGCCCTGTCCACACATAGCCGGGTATCTTCCAAAACAAAGACATTTTTCTACGATTCGGCCTGTAATCCACACAAAAACGCAGATTTTACGCAACAAAAACAAAAAAACTCTGGCCAAAGTGTAGATTTGTGTTTTTGCTACATGTAAAATTTACCGACGACACAATGAAATAAAAAAAGCTAACCTATACATGTAAATTTGTAACTGAAAACTTGAATTATGTACAAATAGATTAATTAAAATATTACCATCTTTAGTGTGTCAGCCAAGATAAATAAACATGTTTTATTGTTTTTCTTTTCTCAGGTCAGTTTCAGGTGATTGGATCATCTCAGCCAATCGTAGCTGTTATAGGTGATGATGTCATCCTGCCGTGCCACGTGGAGCCACGGTTTGACGTGGTGGACCTGACAGTAGAGTGGTCCAAGCCCGATCTCAGGCCTGACCCCAACGATCGGCTGAGAAGAGTTGGATATGTGCACCTTTACAGGAACAACCGTGAGGTTCCAGACATGAAGATCTCGTCCTACACCAGGAGGACGGAGCTGTTCACAGACCGTCTCAGAGAAGGAAACATATCGCTCAAAATCACTAACGTGACTCACGTAGATGAGGGCCGGTACAGATGTTTCATCCCTAAACTAAGAGGTCGGACTCAATCTTCAGTCGTTCAACTTGTTGTTGGTGAGTCATTATGACATTATTTATTTTCTCTGGTTCACACAAAGTAAAAATATAAGTTTACAACTTTAGAGTCTGATATGGTAGTTTTGGCGTTAGCATAATGAGATCTTCGCCATATAACCTTCGTAAAATATTATTTGTTGTCTTTTCAGCGCAAAACTCCTATATACCCACGTTAACAGATTCATCACTCCATCCTACATATCTACAGACTCCTCAAGCGACAGAGGAGATGGATCATAAAGGTGAGAAAACACTAACAAACCAAAGTGGGATGCAAAATGTCCTCAAAACAGCTCTAAATTACATAGAATTCAATGTTATCATAAATAAAATGTGCACCAAGTGGAATTCAAATCTACTTTGATCTTTGGCCCACTCAGTCTAGCCATTAGCTTATCAGTCTCTTAGGACCTAAACTCTATGGGTGTGTCCAAATCCTGGGGAAGTATTCTTGTGCGTACTCGTCCTACCTGGTCCACGTAGCTCAGGTCCTTCCTTGCCTGCGAAGACCAGAAGTGAGTGGCGTCCAAAACCTAGCTTTTCTGCAGATTTGTTATAACAGCTTTAAAGAATAAATATACAAACTCAAAAAAACAACAAAAAAAAAAAACCTAACACCACAACCACTTTAGGTTTTTCCTTTTTTACTGCTAGATATTAATATACTAACATTCAAAATTCTATTCCTCTCCAGCTTCATTCGTCATTATAACGAGAATAAAAATCTCCTGTTTGGCTCGCAATGAATCCTGATAGTCTTTCCCAATCAGGATACACCTGACCATTTCTCGAAATTTGGGGAAAACAAGGACACATTTTGAGTATCCTTTGTATTTGGACAGCTTTGTTGCTTTGCTGTGACATATTTGGCCTTAAAATGTGCATTTGGAAGGATGTAGCCCCTGGATTCGGGCGCACCCTATTTCTCCAAACAGAGGCCATTCAGGAAGCTATCTACATAGCCTATAGGTTTATACAAAAAAACACCTCTGTCAAAATATGCCTCGCATAATTTAAATGACTCAAATATGCAAAAATAGTTCATTATCTGGAGCCACATGGTGGTAACGGCTCTTCCCTCATCCCGGATTGTTAAAGCTTCACTTATTGATGCTATCGGCAGAATCTTGGAAACATTTTAAAACATATATAACAACGTTTTTTTTATTTGAACTTTGTGTCTGTGTTTTGTTTAAGTGAATCAAGATTTATTGGGTTAGTGTTTGATTTGTTTTTTCTCTCTTCCAGGTGGTTTGGTCCATCGGACTAGAGAAGGTCTGCTTGCAGCTGGCTTTGTCTTTATGATCATGAGCTTTGGAGCTGGAGGATATTACTTTTTTTTATTACTTACTAAGAACACAAATAGCTTAAAGACAACACTATATTCAGAAAATGTTTAGGAAGATCCAAGCAAGAGGATTTGTGCCGTGGAGTATATCTTTACACCGTTTCCAGAAATTCTGCTCGCTATGACTCCTTGGATGAACATCCGAGCTGAGAGGGTGAAGCTGAGATTGCAGATTGTTCTCCTGGAAAGTTGTCACCGTGGAGATCAAAAACAACTGATTTATTACAATGTTGCCTTATTTGCATGAAAAATGCTAAAGGTTTTCAGTATTTAATTAGCCTTTCATTAGAAAAAACCAAAACAACAAAGCGTATTATTTGTTTTTGTTTGACTAAGTTGGCTGTTATTTTAATGTCTTTGTCTCCAAAGTAGACGTGAACTCACAGGGTCGCATTGACTCAGTGTGATACTGTATGAGACACCACCAGCTGTAACCAACACAGCATGATGACTACGTTTCTCTAAGTCTGGCTGTTGTTTAAAGATGACCACAGTCTGAAAAACATGTTTCAACATGCCCGTGAATTTGTGATAAGGATTGCACTTATGACATCACCTTTCATCACCTGCAGCTGCTCCTCACAACTCTATAGGTTCTTTCAGCTGGTTTCAGTTACTCAACAACAACAAAATATTCAGTTTTATCGTGATGTTCTGGATTAATATTTCTAATTTAAAAATGTACATTTAAACTGGTTTACTCTTTTGAATACATTTATTTTTATGCTTTTGCACTTTAGCCCAAAATTGGCACAGTTCAGTCTCGATTGCACATGATTACAGGGTGTGTGTGTTTACTCCATCAGCTGTTTGTTGTTTTTCTTTTTAATGTGAGCTTCTTATTGCACCATGTCATCCTCAACTATGTGATAAGTCATCTGTTAGGCTGATGATTCAGACAAGGAAGTATTTTGTTATCAGTTTAAAAATATTTGTTTGGTATAAAAATGTCATGTGAATTTTATATAAAACACAGTTTATACTACAGATCTGTTCCTCAGATTTACGCCTTTTCACTGCATTACAGTGATTTAGAGAATCAGTCTCTGCTGCTGCTGCACTTTATTCTAATATCAAATATTTATTTATATAAAACAATGGTGAACTTGCTGCTGGTTTTTACCAGATATGCCTGCCTGATCAGAACATCCCCTAACCTTGGATGCTACAACAAACCTCAAATCACTGGTGAAAATAAAAGGTAGAGAATTTTGGAAAGTTTTGTTTATATCTCTCACAGCACATGATGGAAGGGGAAAACACTGATACTAAAAGGAAAGTCCCAATAATTTATCTGGAAAAGAAAATGCAAGAATTTCTCTGTTAATAATTTAATCGTATAATCACTAATAAGTCACGTCAATGGCTCTTCTATTTTCTGTTTCTAAATTAGAAAATTGATTCTGTAAATCCCCCAAAGTCCCTGAGTGTTTAAGCCTGTCTTTCATTCGTTCTGAGCTAGGCATAGCTAAGCAAGTTTCAGTTTTATTAAATCAGAGTTTGGTTGATCCAGACTCACTTAAAAAAACCTGCATGGATTATTCTGTATTAAAGGTAAAAAAAATTGTGTTTGGAAAATATGATGTCATCTGATGTTTGTGTGGGGAGTTTTTTTTTTTTTTAACTCTATCTGCTTTATAAATATTTTAGTTCCTGGAAAAAATCTTGTTATCTTGTATTTTTGTATCTGTTTTTCTGCCATAATTATGAGTGTAACAACTTCCTCATAGTGGGCTATCATTACACCATTTTTGTTTACAGGAAACCACTATTTCCATAAATGTCTGCTCATTTTTCTGCAGAATAAAAGAATGTGAAAAGTAAATTATTCCATATAAAATTTTTATTTATTTTTGTTATTTGCTTATGCCTTTAAATAAAAAGTGACTTAAAAATAAACCAACATGCATGTTTTTGCCCTTAGGGTGGTCCTTGGGAAAACCCATGTAGACATGGGGAAAACACTATTTCCCTGTAGAAAGGTCACAGGTGGGTTTCAAACCTGTGACCTTCTCTTGACAGTGCAGCAGTGCTACCAACTGTGCCACCATTATACATGAGATAGTTAATCTAATGACATATAATATGTCAATAGCTCAAATTTAGACAGATTTATTTAGATCAGTGTATAGGCCGTGATTACTGCAGGGATCAGGAAATTAACAATATTCTGATATGCTAATATGAAACAAGAAAGACAGAAAGCAACTGATTCAACAACCTAATTAAAATCAGCCTAGATTTAATTCATGTAGCCTATAGTTTGTTTGAATTGTATTTAAAAATAAACAAAATAAATAAGATTTTTATTTAGTATCACATCGTCATTTGAGACCGATAAATGCAACTGGAAGCATTTATCAATACTAAATTACTGAATTAAACCAAACTAAATTGTTTTTCTTTTTTGTTTTTGTTCTGAAATAGAACACTTTCCTTTATTACCACTAGGTGGCGGTGGAAACGCACCAATTTTACCAACGAAGAAGTACCCACGTCATTTCCGCCTAGTAGATAAAACCAAAACACCAAAGTGATGAAACGGAGCTCCGCAGCTCGTCTGGCACTAAACTGTACAATGTGTAACATTCAGGTTAGGCGGTGAGGAAGCCTCTAGCAGCGAGGAGAGTAACATTAACTTAGACAACCAGCGTGTTCTTCACCATGAATTTAAGAGGACTCTTTCAGGACTTCAACCCCAGGTAACGACTAGCTCCAAAACTGTTAGCATGATCTGCTCTTCGAACATCGTTGGAAAACATATTAAGCATGTGTGCCATATTTATTAAAATAGATATTTATCCTGTTAGTAATTTTTGTACGTTACGTGCGTAAACGTATTTGGATATAAGTTGCTAAAGCGAATTGACGAAGTTACGCTGCTAAAGGCCCGGCTAACATGCTAACATAAACAATGCTAACACTTATGTTAGTTTCCGAACTGTAACAATTACTTTAGATGTGGAAATTAATCCTTACGTGTTTTTGTGGCACTTTTCCAACTTAAGTGAGTTATCTAACAAAATAGGTTCGCTAACAGCGGGTATTATAACTGAAACTAGCTTAGCTATGCCTAGCTCTGAAAGAATGAAAGGCAGGCTTAAACACTCAGGGAGTTTTGGGGGATTTACAGAATTAGTTTTCTGATTTAGAAACAGAAAATAGAAGAGCCATTGACGTGACTAATTAGTGATTATACGATTAAATTATTAACAAAGAAATTCTTTCATTCTCTTTTCCAGATAAATTATTGGGACTTTCCTTTTACTATCAGTGTTTTCCCCTTCCATCATGTGCTGTGAGAGATATAAACAAAACTTTCCAAAATTCTCTACCTTTTATTTTCACCAGTGATTTGAGGTTTGTTGGGGATGTTCTGATCAGGCAGGCATATCTGGTGAAAACCAGCAGCAAGTTCACCATTGTTTTATATAAATAAATAATGTTTGATATTAGAATAAAGTGCAGCAGAGCGGGCCGACTGATTCTCTAAATCAAGTATCGAATTAAGAAAAATTTCAAGTTTCCTGTTTGGCTAGGTTGGGGAAAGTATGGCAGGCCGATGTAACATATAATCAAGCTAATTTCAAGTCATAAAATACGTTTTTTGATTTTCTTAATAGAACATTTTAGTCAAATCGTACATTTAAAAGAATTGTAACGAAATTATAACTTTTCCACCAGTACACAAGTTTATTGTAGGATCTTCACAACTAAATTTGGGCTTTGAACTCAAGTAATTTCTTGCTATTTAGAAAGACTGATTGGAAGTAAAGAAATTACTTTAAATTTTGAGTATTGGTTTTAAAATATTGCCTTAAATTCACTTTAGTCATATTCTAGGTTCTAAAAATGATCCACAGAGTTGAAAAATCATAATATTTAATATTTTGTTGTAGTGAATTGTTGAGCTATATGAATGATCATTTGTGTTACTCTCTCCTGTCTCACAGTAAGTTCCTGATTTATTCCTGTCTGCTGCTGTTCTCCGTGTTGCTCTCCTTGAGGCTGGATGGGGTCATCCAGTGGAGCTACTGGGCAGTTTTTACCCCCATATGGCTGTGGAAGCTGTTGGTGATCATCGGGGCGTCTGTGGGAACTGGAGTGTGGGCCCACAACCCTCAGTACAGGTAGACTCACATTTGTGACATAAAATACAGCTGTTGCAGCTCTTAGTTCTGGTGATTTGACCTTTATGATGTTTGTGTGCCTGCTGTTAGGGCTGAAGGAGAGACATGTGTGGAGTTCAAGGCCATGCTGATAGCCGTGGGGCTCCACGTCCTGCTGCTGATGTTCGAAGTGTTGGTGTGCGACCGCGTGGCGAGAGGAAACTACTTCTGGCTTCTCGTCTTCATGCCTCTCTTCTTTGTGTCGCCTGTCTCTGTAGCAGCGTGCGTCTGGGGCTTTAGACACGATCGCTCCCTTGAGGTAAGAAAGCAGAAGTTTTGCGACACCTTTAACGTGAGTTCTGTGTCCTGGTTTTGAACTGATTCTCCCTCTTTTCCTCCTCAGCTGGAGGTGTTGTGTTCTGTAAATATTCTGCAGTTTATCTTCATCGCTCTGAGGCTGGACAGAATCATCAACTGGCCGTGGCTGGTGAGGAACACTAAATCATACACATTATGGCTTTTAGATTGATGTTTTATGATTTCATGGATTGAAATGCATTCTACTTCCTGTCCTTATCACACACACACACACACACACACACACACACACACACACACACACACACGTGTTAAACATAAGTCCCACTATTGCTGTTGTAAAAGATTTCCTGGATTTGTCTCCTGCAGGTGGTTTGTGTCCCTCTATGGATCCTCATGTCCTTCTTGTGCCTTGTTGTCCTGTACTACATCATCTGGTCGGTCCTCTTCCTCCGCTCCATAGACATCATCGCTGAGCAACGGCGTACTCACATCACCATGGCAATCAGCTGGATGACCATCGTTGTACCTCTTCTCACCTTCGAGGTCTGAATTCAAACGGTTTCTCTGTTTTGTTCTCAGTTTCAAAACTGAAACGGGTCAAAAACCCACAGATCTGATCTGTTTAAGTCAAAAGTCAACTTTTAAATGTTTATTTAAAACTTCATTAAGATAATAAAATGGGTTGTTCACCATTTAAAAAGTGACATCCGGGATTTTATGGCTTATAACCGTGTCCAATAAAGAAAACAAAAAAGTTCAAACCCCTTTAACTCCATACATTTTAATACATCATCCTGTTATTGTCTACTTGGATGTTCGAGATCTTTATTCGGCTGTTTTTGTTTTTTCCTCTCAGATCCTTCTGGTGCACAAGCTGGACGGCCACAACAGTCTCAGCTACGTGTGTGTGTTCGTCCCTCTGTGGCTCTCTCTGCTCACACTCATGGCCACCACCTTTGGCCAGAAGGGAGGGAACCACTGTGAGTCTTATTTTCTGCTGATTTGTGTGTTTTCTTTTTAACAGGAACAGATTTCTCGTTTCCTAAAATGTTTTTTCTTTATCTTCTCCTGTCAGTATTTATTTGCTTTTCTTAAATAAGTCTAACGAAGGCGTGTGATACTTCAGATGACTTAATGTATCATGCATTTATTGCACCTAATGGGTTCTGATCTCCCATCAGGGTGGTTTGGCATCCGTAAGGACTTCTGCCACTTCCTGTTGGAGCTGCTCCCCTTCCTGAGAGAATACGGGAACGTGTCCTACGACCTCCAACGGAGCGACGACCCCGAGTCGGTGGAGGATTTCCCCGTCCCCGAGCCGCCACCAAAGATCGCACCCATGTTCCACAAGAAGACGGGCGTGGTGATCACACAGAGCCCTGGGAAGTACTTCGTCCCGCCACCTAAACTCTGCATCGACATGCCTGACTAACGGCGTGACCCAGCTGGAGTGGCTCAGAGGACACTGAGGACGCAGCAGCACGTCCTTGTAGGGGAACTCCTCCACGCGGTGATGGATCCAGGCTTCTCCAGCTGTTTTAAGACTAAAAACTGAAACTAATAAACTGACAGACTGTTTTTCCCACCTGCTGGTGAAGTTACACTGTGTTGCTTTACTCCCTGTTGTATCCATGCAGATGAACATTATGGAGGAACGTCTCAGATCCTCTCTGATCTACTGATGTAGGTCTGTGGGACGCTGAGACTCATCAGTGATGGGGACCATAGGACAGGCTCTGGCTGGACTGGGATCAGTATTCCCCTCTTGTTTGTGTTCTCACTCCTCAACCACGTGTGTAAAGACAAGGGGGCGGAGCTTAAGGAAGACTTCTTTTTTCAGGTTTATCTTAAAACAAAGCTTCATTTAAAAAAGGGCAATGAGAGCGCTGAGACAAAAAGAATTATAACTTCAGAAAACAAAAAAGGTGATTTCATTAAATTAGTTTGATCAAAAAAATTTTAAAACATTGACTGAAAAGTCAAAACAAGCAAGTTTTTTTTTTTAAATTAAACCTGAAAAAAGAGAATAATTAAAAAGCACTTTGTTAACATGTAAGCAAAGCACCGTAGGACTTTTTGTATTCCTTTTCCTTTTTGTAAATACCACAGCTCGTTTGGGGACCAGAGGGTTCAAATTAAACCAGTCCTACACTCCTACTTTATTCAAGCCTACGTAGCATCTGTGCTGATGGAATAACCGTCACTTTTACAATAAATCTGTTGCACAAACTTTCAGCTTTCAGATCTTTCTTATTGCATTGATTTTGAGAGTGGAACAAAATCACCCAGACTTACAAGGGATTAAACGGCTGAAACTGGGAATCACTGTTTGAGTCTGTGGAAAACATCTTTAACATAAGGATAAAAAGCTAGCTCTGTTGGATGTGTTTTAAGTCTTTCTTTAAAAGGATGGATTCATTTGATCAGTTGTTGCAGATATAAAAAAACAATGCTTCCATCTACTGGTAGGTTTGAGAAGCTGCAACACCTACATTGAGTTACCCATAACCAGGGCTCACAAGTGGCTCTCTGAACCATTCACAATAGATTTGAATCATTTTGGCTAAAACACAATAAAATCTGACTCGTTTTTGAATATAAGTAATAAAAATGCAGGTTTAATTGGTTTTTCTGCTTTTTTATGGAATAATTGCTTTGAATGTCCCCAACAGAATCACACTAGAAACACCAGTAGTTTTTTTTTTTACATAATTTCCCACAAATAACATGTAAAATAAAATGAAAAAAATCGTTTTTTTTTCCCAAAAATTCCAGTTCTTAGGAGGAAAAAAGGTTCTTGACTCTAATCTCAGAAAAAGAAAAACTGAACCCTGATTTTAATCTCAATCTGACTTTTTTCCTCAGAATTCGACTATTCTCAGAATTCCGAGGAAAAAATGTTTTCTTAAATGCCCCTGTGTAGAAATGAATCAAAAATAGTCTTTTTAAAAGATACTGTAATAGTTGTGACTCTAAACAAGTTTTAGTTGGACTGATGGGAAAAATGGCTCTTTGGATTGTGAAGGTTGCACACTCCAGCTCATAAGGAACGTCTGATGCTGCAGCACATTCAGATTTTTACTCAGTCTGTAAAAATTTAATTATGTTTGACAAAAAACATACATCCAGGTTCGTGGTGACTTCTCTCCTGAATATTTACACTTACTGAAACCTCTGTGTGCCTAACACTAATGTACCCTATGCTTCACGTCAGCCACCTAAAAGGTAAAAGCTCTATTAGCACACGCATAATTTAAAGACCCATTTTTATTGATGCATTTTGGCCTGTGGCCTTCCCCCTGGTCATCATAAAGCACTTAACGGTCAGAGTTTAAATAAAAGCAGACAAAAGGCAGAACATCTAAACGTAAATGGAGAACTTCAACATGCTTCCTAAGGCCTTTGTTTGCTTTTTAAAACTAAAAGCTGATCAGTCTTGACCATACTCTTCCTGCTCATAGATCCGATGACCCAGTCCTCCCATCAAGGGTCCCAGCAGAGTGAAAGTGAACCAGATTTAGTTATTCCCAAAAATTGGTGAAACGGTTTGCCTTCAAAATAAAAGCATTGACAACAAAACAGTGATAAACACATAAATAAATAAAAAAACAAATGAGGTAAAATAATAAATATTTACAATTTAAAATGTGACAATAAAAATATATTACAGTAAAAACTCAACTACCCTGCTCTGAATGTACTTATAAAACTGACATCATACCACTGCTTTGGCTACAGACTCAATAACTTCAATCCCTAAAAACAAGTAAAAGTTTGTGATCAACTTCCATTAATAAAGTTAAGCTTAGTCTTGTGTGTGTGTGTGTGTGTGTGTGTGTGTGTGTGTGTGTGTGTGTGTGTGTGTGGATAAGTGCTGAATAAATAGACCATTTATCAGCTGGTGGTGCAAGTTCAAGGAAGGCACAGATAACATGATATTCTTCATTGACAGGAATAAAAAAAAAAGACAAATGAATTGTCTTTTTAAACTTTTGTTGTACAAAACAAAGCTAAAATATTTCGTTTGAAGGCACTTCAGCGTTGGGGAATTAATTTAATTAAAAATTGTTAGAAAAATAGTCTCATTTGTATAATTAGAGGGGACATGACTTAGAATTATTACTGCAGCCAGCCACTAGGGGGACGTTAATATGATTATTCCCAATTGCTGTGATAATTTAGGTTTTTATTGTTGCTGTTTACCATTTCTAAGTCTTGTTTAGTTGTATTTTTATCTGCTGTGGCTCCAGCATTTATACCTGATAGAACGTGCATAACTTTCTGAAGGCTTTAAACAAGAGTGCATTCTTACCCTGTGAAGCTAACGGCAATCACACTAAGTAATTCTTCAAAAAGTATTTTTGTCAGAATCGCAAAACGATCGATGGATTATTTTGATTTGCCAACAGACTTCAGTCAGACACAGTCACAAGAGAGAGAGTCCCTGTACGAATCAGTGACGACTCTGACTTTGTGATTGGTGAGTTTCTGTAAGTCAGAGATCAGCTGTAGCAGACGAGGACTCGGTTTGTTGACAATCCAGCTTGGGTCATTTGGGTCGGGTTTGTGGTATGAATCCAGAACTTCCAGAGTGTCGAGATGCTGAAGCTGCTGCAAACTCAGGAAGTCCTCGTCAGACACGTGATTGTGTCTGAGACCCAAGAAAAGGCAACAAAAACAGTTGACAATTGACTTTTTTGTGCAGCACTTTGTTGATTACTCGTTATTGTGTTATTGAGACTCACCTAATCGCCAGGGTCTTCAAGTGAGGAAAGAGTTGAGGAATGAGTCGAACAAGGTCAGAGGAGGAGCTCCAGGGCTCCAAATGTAAGTGCTGCAGGTGAGGAACTCTGAAGGAGACCACATGCAGGTCTTCAGGCTGAAGATCCACACAAAGAGTCAGGCTGAGGAGGGAAGCTGGAAGGAAGTCAGCATACGCCACCAGAGGATGGCCTCCTGTTTACAGAGAAAGGAAGAGATGTGATCACCCGTTTAACGGTACGGAGACGTATGGCAACGTAAAGCTAAAAGTGCTACAAAGATTTAATTGCTTGAGTACATAGCCTGACATGCTTCATATAGTTCACAAACAAGCTACTGAATCAAGATGTAGACGTTGCATGTCGTTGATAACCTTCCACCACACTTTACCCAGGACCACGACTCCACCCTACCGAGGATCTTTCATACAAAAATAATTCAGACGTCAATATGCAGCTATTCAAACCAAACATAGTGACAACATGCTTCACCCAAGACCCATTTATGGTGCGACCATGCTCTACCCAGAACCCCAGTATGCTGAAACCATTGCACCACCTAGGACTCCATAAGACTGCCACTGTGCTACACACAGTAGCCAGAACTCCAAAATGTTGCCACCATGATTGTAACAGGACCCTAATACACTGCTACCCCATTCCACCCAGGACCTCTAGAAGATACTGTCAAAGTCTATCCATGGTTCCAAAATAATGCCATCATGCACCCCCAGGACCTTAAGAAGTTGCCAACAACCTCTATCCAGGATCCCAACATGCTGAAACCACACACCACCTAGAAGCCCATTAAGCTTGGTTTATGCTTGACGCATCCGCGAGGTCCGCACGGCTCCCAGCGGCCAAATTGCGTCATTTCAGCAACACCCCTCCGCACGACCCAAAGTTTCCACACCGCACACCTAGGAAATTTTCTAACTACCCGGAAGGTTCCACGCGGAAAAACATGGCGGACTGGCTGTTGTGTGTGTTGTATGCATGCCGTAGATCCCTATGCCGCCCCCTACAGTTTGGGAGAATATTGGCTCACAGCAGGACGAGACGCAGAAGGTATAAACGCTGCAAAAGTTGTCTTGGCCTGATTCCGCACGTCTCATTTCCGCGTGGAGTGTACATGCGTCAAGCATAACCCAAGCGTTACTCTGCTACCGTGCTCCATCCAGGACCCCAAGAAGTTGGCGCCACACTCTACCCGAAACCCCAAAATCCTGCCACCAGACTCCACCCAGGACTCAGATGAGTTGCCACCACTCCCTGTCCAGGACCCAGTTTTACCCATCGTGCTCTGGCACTCAGAATAGAGATCCCAGTATATATTTTAGAAACAGCTGAAAGCCTTGTCGAGACATTCTTTAATTTTATGTCATCGTAAGGTCGTCATCCAGTGTGATGAGGGCGTAAAGTGTGAGAGCTAATGAAATAGAACACGTCAAACTAAATTATCTATGCAAATTCAGCATTGTGGTGAAATTCACCATTTACCAATAAACTGAGTTATGATTACAGTTTATATTGAAATTCCTTTAACACCTTTTGATTTATAGCAGATTCAGAGAAGTCAGTATTGAAGAAATAAAGAATCTACCATGCACACTGAGCTTTTGGAGTTTCTGCACCGATGTTAGCCATGTCTGCAGGTGACATTTGGGTCCAGGTACAGAGTAAAGATGAAAAACGGATAAGCTTCTGAGGTTGGCCAACGGACTCAAAGTGTCTGGTGTCACCACAGCGTCATAATCCAGCAGCTGCAGGTCAGACAGCTGCAGAGTGGAACAACCAGCTGTAGAGTAAATACAACACCACGGTTAGGGTTAGGCTGGATCAAGCTGTAAAACTCAAAATTCAAGGTAAAAATACTCAGTTTTCTATAAATCTGAAAAACAGAAATTTTCCAGTCGGAAGTGCAACAGATAGCTAGCTCTACTGCTAACGTACCCGGCAAATAACCCATAGAATTCTACATATTTTGCATTGGTGTGATGGTTTACAACAACGTTTGCATTTCAACATGGTGCACGTCATAAAGTGGATTTTAAACATCAACTACTTATGTACATGTATGTAAAAATTGCTATAAAAGTAAATGCATTAAATTACATATTCTGATTTCTATAGCTGGTAAACCTTTGGTGCTTTTTCTGATTGTTTCAAGATTATATTTGATAAATTGAAAGTTTTTGCTAAAACTATTTAATCTATAAGGTTTTCTTATGGCTTTTCAAGGCAACAAAGTGCTAATTTCCTTCTATATCTGTCAACAAAGTCAGATGGAAGTCTAGATATGTCGTCCACTGACAAAGGCCTAGGTGTTTCCAACCTGCAGCTCTGGAGCCATGAGTGGTTATTTGGGCCTTTCTTTTGGCAACAACTTAAAAAGCATGTACAGATTTATTCAAATGCATTCAGTTTTTTTATGAAGTTTGTCTGCATTGAATTTCCACAACAGAATGACACTAAAAGTACTTTTATCCCGTAGAAAAAAGCCACGCTTTATGCATTTCTTTCTTAAATTTAAAACTCAATAATAGAAAATAATTTATTTATTTTAAAAAACGACAGCAAATCTCTAATAGAAGATATTTACAGAAGAGGAAAACATCTTTTCTTGACTTTAATCTCAGAAAAATCTTGACATTTATCAAAAAGTTACTATAATTAAGACAAAGTAAAAAGTACTTAAATTGCTTACAGTGTACTACTGCTAGTTCAGTGAGTAAATTTCTAAGTACTTTGTACTAGTTTGTCTTCAAATAACATGTATTTAAGTTCATCTTTGTAAGTATTAGTAGTTCCAACACATTACTACCTAGTCCTGTGTACTTATAAGTTTAAGTGCAATTGGTTTGCATGCTTTTTTCAAGTGGAACTATTCAGATTTTACAGTACAGTGTTTTTTTTTTCACTTGATAGCAGTCCTTTAAGGTAGTGTTCACCTGAGAGGTTAGAAGGGCGGAAGAAGTCATCTGAGAGCATTTTGTAGTTGATCATGGTCCAGGAGAGGAATCTGAGCTTAGTCAGGTGAGACAGGGCCCTGCTGAGTGTTGCAATCTTCAGACTTCCATCATGATGCAGCAGCAGAGATGTGAGCATAGTCAGCTGTGTGATACTGGTCAACAGGTGAGAGGCTGAACAGGTGAACTGAACGTTACACAGGCTGAGCTGCGTCAGCTGCAGACCCAAAGGTAAAATGAAGTCAAGGCTCATGAAGCGCGTGGAGCAGGAAGTGACGGACAATCGGTGTAACTTGCGGAACCGTTTCAGCTCTTGGATGCGTCCTTCTTTCCAGTTGTCCAAACGCAACACGTCAAGCGAAGGAAGCTTGTCGGAGAGCCGCTTCAAGTCTTTAGGGTTACCTGCGCGCAGAGCTACGCTACTCACCTGTCTCTGGGCAAGCACGCGCCAGAAAGAGCTACGGTACCTGGAGAGATCTCGGAGAACAACGCTGAAACCCCGCCACAGAGGACGAGACTCGTCAATCAGCTGTTTAAAGTGGAAACACGTACATCGCATGTTCATCATGTCTCTCCATGACAGCAGGCGGAAGACCTGCAGCCACAGTTCATCAGGAAGCTTCAGCTGCGCCGCCATATTCCAAGGAGAGGCAGTATCGGTTATTAATTCTAATTATTTACTTCATAGCAGCAGAAGGTCCGACCGGTTCCCAGAATGCCCATTTACGTAGTTGAGACGTCATGTTTACGCACTGAAAACGGAGGCGCGACGCCTTATAAGGTTGCAGGAGGAGGCACTAGATTTTGCTGTGCGTGCGTTTACCTTGTATTACGGTAACTGGGTCACTTTCAAAAAAGCGGACTTTCAAGTTGCGTCATTTCTCATCATTGTCGCAGAGTAAAGCTATTTTTTTTACGTTGGTTCTCCTGACACCAGAAAATGGGGTTTATTTTAAAACCCACATCTTAAATGTGACACATGCTGGGATGCAGGTTGTTTGTGCTACTTTTTAAAAAACCTTTATTAAAAACTTTCAAACAAACAAAAGTTACATTCATATACTGACTACATTAAATCTTAGTCTAAAACATGAATGAATATCATTAATCATCTTAAAATGAACTTTCATTTGAAAGTACATGTTTTCAGAAAAGGCACTTGAGCCATTGCTCCGCCTTTTTCTCAAACTTCCCAAGCAGCAATGGATTGAAGGCAATACCCTTGCGTGAAGTGCGGGTGCAAAAGGGGCGTGGTCGCCTTCAGCACTTGAGAATCGGGACACTCTACGCACTCGCACCCCTGGCCTGAACGCGCAATCGAAGGGCGCAAGGGAGCAAGTGCGAGTATTGGGATTGGGCCTACAACAAACTACCAGAATCCCAAAAAGAAAAACATCATTTGAAGTCACGGACAGCAAAATATGTTTGGTCCTAGAAAACGGCGACTGGTGTTTAGTGCTGTCTCGTTTCCTCTGGAAATGTGGGTTTTCGGTTCCAGTGAACCTGGATCCAAGGCAGATATCCGAGGGAAGAGTGATGTGTTTGCGTTCAAAAACATAGCTTGCTTGCAAATTCGTCATAACAGCTTTAAGTATTCTTACCTTTTCTATTCAGATTTAATTAGCTCAAGTATCTCTTATCAGATTTTAAATTTAAATTTTAAACTGCCTAATCAAATGATGCAAAGTGTCACATTTCAAGATGAAAATCTAAAGTTAAATCTGATAGGTAAAAAGTTTCATAATAATAAATTATACGAGTGCTTTTTCCACAGAATGCCTGGCCATGAAAATATGGTCCACCATCATAGTCGCAGTTCCTCTGGTGCTGGATTTTAGCATTAAAGCCTGAAACATCAAGTATAACTTTATTATGTTTTACATTTTTTAAATTAAAACAGACATATTTCACTTCATACTTTAAGTGCTCCCATGTTTCAAAATTTCATCCAAATCTAGAGTGTATTTTCAAGTATGAAGCCCTAAAAACCTTTTAAAGTTATCTTTTTGACCATATATATATTTTTTTTTGTGTGACCAGTTTCAATCAATCTAAACTTCTTTTTAAGTTGAATTTCAAAATAAAAGCCTATTATTGCCAATTTTTTATGATGTTCATGTTCTCTTTTAAAGGGAAGTTTGTGTTTTCGCAGTTATTTTGTTTCACACTGAGTAAAAAAAGAAAGGGATAAAAAAATTAACCGTAAATCATAAGTCATCCAGACCATAATAATTGAATTTTAAAATTTCTTAAGAGGAATGTATTTAGTAAAAACATTAACACTACTTTTAAGAAAATGTTTAATGATACAGTCAAGGGTGAAATGACAAAGCTTACAAACACAAAAAGATATAATGCATATTATAATAGCAGTTCATGTTACAGAGTGGATAATAATCCTATTATTAACAAAAAAAAATTTGACTAAAGCAATGGCTTTTTACCAAATACTGTAAAACACTGGAAACAATACAGTTTGTACTCATAATAGTAATTGCAATGATATATTAAGTTAAATTGTAAATAAAAGACTTAAGATCATACTCTGTTTTTAATAAAACTTAGTTGAACATTATTCTATTATACAATAAATAGCCTTTTTTCATTTCTTCTGTTGGTTTTGTTGAAAGATTTTTTTCATTGATCTGAAAGAAAATAGAAGATGAATTTCTGTGAATGTTAAATATTAAACATTTTCTTGTGTAAACTACCAAATATGTCTGAAACACAAAGAACTATGGTAAGTCAATAGTACACATATTTGTCTCAAATGAACACTGAGAGTTAAAAACTTTAAGACGAATCTAGCAAATAAATTCTGACAAATACATGTAAAAGTTCTTATCTCCTGTTTGTGTCACGGTTCTGGTGAGTGGCTGCTAACCAGTCTCTTAGGACCAGTCCCAATACTCGCACTGCGCCCTACGCCCTTCTGTGAAGTGCACTTGGAGGAAGGACACAGTAAGGCTTCGAGTGCGTAGTACGCAAATGTGCTGAATTGGGACAGGGAGCATTGCATCATCGACCGTGACGCATCCCGGGAGGCCGATCGCTGTTTGTGCTACTTTTTAAAAAATCTTTATCAACAACTTTCAAACAAACAATTATTTGATTAAATTTAAATAAATTTCTGTCCACATTAAATCTTAGTCTAAAACATTCAGAACATGAATAAATATCAATAATCGTCTGAAAATGTATTTCTTTCATTTGAAAATACATATTTTCAGAAAAGCCATTTCAGCCATTGCTCCGCCTTCTTCTCAAAAGTCCCACACAGCAATGGATTGTGGGTAATACTCTTGCCCGAAGTCTGCATCGATGCAGACTTGGACAAAGTGCAGATCAAGGGTGCAAAAGGGGCGTGGTCACTTTCTGCACTTGAGAATCGGGACACCCTACGCACTTGCACCCCTGACCGGGAACGCACAATTGAAGTGCGCAAGGGTGGAAGTGCGAGTATTGGGACTGGGCCCAAGTGTCTCTGCAGGTGGGCGTTTCCTCTGAGTAGCGGGCACACCTGTGGCTGATCTCTCCAGTTATCCCTAGGAGATTTAAGGAGCAGCAGGACACCATCACTCTGCCGGATGATTACTCACGTTGGGTAGCTTCTAGCGAAGTCCTCTTGTGCTAAATTACTCTTCTGATTTTTTCTCTTAAGAAACAAAGATTGGTAACTTTTCCTGTGTCTTTCAGATACTCTCTCACTCATCATCTCCAGAACTATTAGGAACCTCTACGTCCTGCTACTCAATCTCCACCTGACCGCCTGCTCCCAGTCGCCCACCGACTATCCTCCTCTGGATCAGGAACAGTTCCATCTGCTATCCTGATTGATTCTTTTGTAAATAAAGTTGTTTATCTTATCCCCTTTCCTCTCTGTGAATGATTCTGCCTGTGGGTCTGGAAATTACCTCCCATTATGAGAGTTTGTAGTTTTATGTGAATCATAATGATCTTACCTGTAGATTTTCCTACTTTTACCTCAGAGTAAACAGAACTCTCTTCTGGTTTCTTTTTCTTTCCTGGTGAATAGATCAAACAGATGTAAAGTAAATAGATTCCCATACTTTGATTTTGATACGTACAAAAAAATTTATATTAAATCGATTTTATAGAAAAATGTCCGATCAACATAAACAAGCTCAAATATTAAAGTATCTTAAAAAAACACAAACAAATTTTGAGTTAATTTTTGCAGTGTACTTACCCTTGTTGGTGATGTGTTTAACCTTAACAGTAGAATATGTGACATCAGAGGATTCCTCTGAAAAATAATTCAATTTTTAAAAATCAGAATTTTTATTTCTAACTGAATTTTTCAGTGTCCGCTCCACCAGACGTTCTGCAATAATCTATATTTCTTTCTTCCTCTTTTTAAATGCAGAAAACAAAAACACAGAATATGGGACTGTTTAAAAATTAGCAGCAATTAATAATAATTTAAAAAATCTGTTATATCAACAAATTTTGTAAAAATTACAGGAAGAGTTGTGTGATGGAAGAGACATCAAACAACCAGTGATTTAGGCCTACATCTGAGTTTGTGTTCTGGCTGTATCACGTTAACAATGAAGCACAAATTCTTGGAAAAAGCAAAAAATAAATAAACATTTATAATTTTAAAAAAATTGTTCACATTTTAATCTTAAAACAAATTCAAACTTTCTTTAGAGAAAAACTCATCTCAGTCTGATTTTAGTTACAATACAGTTAAAGAGGATTACCTGGTATTGCGTAAACTGCATCATTTTTAGCATCTTCTGGGTTGTTGACCGACTCATAAAGACAAAACTGATCTATAAACACATGTCAAGGTCAAAAAAATTATATTATAGATCTTAAAAAAATCATTTATAAATTAGCTTGGGTTTAGGGTTTAGACTGACCAGGAAGCACAGAGGAATCTCTGCCGAGCTGAGCCTCATTCGGGTCTGCAGCAAAGCTCTGATTGGTGCTCTGGGGACTGGGATGACTGTGAGTGCTTTGGGATGGTGGAGGGTCACATAAAACGTCACATGGATGTTTGCAAACTAAGGCAAAACTGATTAGCTGAACAGTAAAGTTTTCAAACTTACCTGAAAAAGCCCGAGTCTGTGAATGATGAGATGACAAGCCTTTATTAATTTCTCATCAAATTGCTCATAGTAAATACAATTATCAGAATGAGTCAGTGATTTTAAAGACCAAGTTCACTGAGAAACCATTTTGACTTTTGTTTATGTGAAATATGATCAGTCTGAGTTTCACATGCAGGCTAAATGTGAAAATAGTCTTATTTGCTGCATTAGCCGCCAATAGAAAAATAGACGGGTTAACGCTCCAGTTAGAAAATCCACTCAGATCTACGTCACATTCAAAATTAACATTTATCTACCAACCCATCTTGGATTAGACGAGGAAGGCGGTTGTTGATTTAATGTCCAGGAGAGACCAGACCTCGTCTCGGCTAGTAGAAGCTAACCGTTAGCATTAGCAACTCCACAACATAGCAGAACTCCTCCAGGCTTGTGTTATTTGTGGAGATAAAACATCAACGTTGCAGAGCAACCTGAGTCAGCATTGCTGTTAGCCAATCAGAGGCAAGATATCCAAATATCAGGAAATAAGACTCTAAATCCTGCCATCTTCTGGTCCCCTCCTCTAACTAGCTAACTTCTACTTCCTGAAACAGGAGCGCCAGAGCTTTTTCCCCACAGAGATCAACTCACAAGGCATTCATTTATACTAGAGCACTGCTAATGTGTTAAAAAAAATAAGTGAACTTGGTTTTTAAATGAGAATGTAACATATATAATATTTAATTTTTTTTATTGATCTTACCCTTTAACCTTTTGTAGAAACACAAGAAAAGCAGCAGAAGAAGAAGCAAAATCCCCCCAACCAGACCAACGACCAACAAGACAGGAAAGGAAGAGCTTTCAGGACTTGATGCTGGTGGAGCAGCTACAGTTAAAACAAAAATACACATTCATAGAATCAACAAGTAAACTATATTTATTTTAGAATACTATTACTTATATACATAGAAATCTATAGTTATTTATGATCTGTCTTATGTTTTTGCTTTATGTTTCATATGTTTTTATATGACCTGCCTAGGGACTGTTGATGTAAATTAGCATTAGTGCTACAATCCGGCCTTCAACAGATGTCCATTAATGTTTGTACTGTCCCTTCAGAATGAATGAATGAATGAATGAATGAATGAATGAATGAAAGAAAGGCCAGTCTTTGCTCACATCTCACTGCCATCCAGCTCTGTGGGGACTTTTGTTGTGAATGCTGACACGAGTAGAAACCTTCATCAGACTTCGATACATCAGTGATCTCCATCTCGGCTCTTGAGTCCTTTTGAACCAGCTCTCCATTTTTATAGAAAAGCACGTCAGAAAAATAACGTCCAGTCCTCAGCTTACATCCAAGAGTAACAGAATCTCCCTCAGGTACAGGATGGGCAGGACTCAGCAGGATAATATTACCAGCTGTAAAACAGTTAAATGGGTGGAAGTCTGATCAGATATGAGATGGACAAGTTTCACATATTTCACCTAAACTCACATTACAGCCATGTACAGTACACAGTTTAATTGGTATGGAATTTGGGATATCTGAGCTATTTTTAGACAGAAATGAACAATTTTGGTTATAGTTTTGTTGTAACTAGCCATTAGCTTATCAGTCTTCCCAGATGTAAACAATACTTTCTCCAAACTGTTCAAGAAGCCATCTTCAACAGGTAAGATATTAATTGTTCATAACTTTTACATAAATGCTTCGACAGAACAATTTAGAGCTTAACTTTTGAAATCTGTGAACTGTAAAAACTTTTTCAAACTTTTAAAATTAAAAGTGCAATATGTAAGAATGAAGTAAGAATGACATTCTGTGGTCAAATTTGGTTAATGCAGTCTTTTTTCCTAAGCAAAACGTCAGTTTCTCACTGCTGTTTTGGCCTTTGCCAGTTACGGGTCAGCACCAGAAGATTCTAGATATTCAATTGCGTGTTCCTGACCAGGGGTGTGAGTGCGTAGGGTGTCCCGATTCTCAAGTGCGGAAGGTGATCACGCCCCTTTGGCACCCTCAATCCAGGGTATTACCCTGCTGGTGTTGAATCACAAATGCCGGCGCTGCAGCGTTAGCTCAGTGCAAACTCGGCAACCAGACCACTCATAGAGTGTAAACAGTAACAACATCCCTCTTTCTTTATTTTTTATTTCTTTCAACGTAACCTTCCTTCCAACATGATCGAGACATTAGACTGTTTTGTGATTATGTCAGTGTAGAATTCGTACATATTGCTTCTTTAAACTTCACACAACTTTTGCAGTTTATCTATCAAAATGTGTTTTTTTGTCTTTCTTTACCCACAGTGTAAACTCTGAAAGTGATACTCACACTGTCCAGTGATGTTGACTGCATTACTGAACATTGATCCAGACTCACACCAGTACACCGCTTCACTGTTCAGTCCCTTAACTTCACATCTTGATCCATTTTCTTTCCCCCAGGTAGAACATTGTGACGGGAAGCTAGTAAACCTCCTCACTCTCCACCCAGTAGAGTTCCCTGTACAGGTCAGTGAGACTGAGTCTGAGATGAAGTGTTGAACACTTTCAGGATTTACTGTGAGGGATGCTGCTGGATGAGAATCTGAAGAAGAAAAAAACATAATGAAAGGACATTTCATGGTGATTCATAGGAAAGCATTAGACGGACTTGTAAACTGACCTCCAGACCAGACAAAATGTAATGTACTGTAATCAGAGTAAAACTCTGGTTCTCCTCTTGCTGCTCTGCATCTATATCCTGCTGTTTGTTTCTGTCCATGAATGATGAAGGAGTTCTCTAGAGTCCCCTTGGTGCTACCAGGCAGCAGATTATAGTTGTAGAGCCATCTTGATGGATCAGGAACAGCTTCATACCAGAAGAACCTCCATCCTGCAGACGGAGCTTCAACCTCACAGCTCAGAGTCACTGAGGCTCCAGGACTCAGCCATGATGGAGACACAGAGAGGACAGGCCAAGGTGTAGCTGTAAGGGGGAGAAATTCACAGAATAAAATTGAAGTGGTCATGGTTTAACATTTGCCTCTGCTGAACAGATATCTATATTCATCAATATTTAACAGAAATATGAAGTTTTGGTGTACATTGAATAGCAAACTCCGCATGAGCCTCAAAGCACCCTTAGACCAGTTTGACATTTCTTCTGAAACTTTCCAGTAAAGGAGTCTATTCTTGATTTTGTTTACTTCGTAGATCGGTTAAAACTTTCATAGAACCCATACCATTAACAACTTACATGAAACCTCCAATCTGATGGTTTCACTCCACTCTGTAGAAGAATACCAGTCATCTGTGCGTCTACAGCGACACCTGTAGTCTCCACTGCTGGACTCAGAAACAATGAAACTCCAGAGTTTCCTGACTATCTGGGGTAGAACTGATCCAGATCTGCTCCATTCACACGTCCACTCAGTGGTTTCTCCTCCATGGACCTCACATGTCAGAGTGATCTTCTCACCACGGAACATCTGAGGCCACGCTGGTTCTCGTGACACAATGGGTTTGGTGGTAACTGATCCCGTCAGAAATTTACAGTTGAGAGAAAAACAGAAACATTAACTCAACAAAAATCATAATAGTGTAAAATAATTTTGTTGTAAAGACGATTTAAGAACTCACAGGTAATCCTGATAGTCACATCACTACTTATATCAGTGTAGAAGGCTGAACTTTCTCTCCGTCCGCTACACCGATAAATTCCTCCTCGTGTCACAGTGATAACTTTGTTCTCTTCATTATTATTTGGTGGAACATCAACTTCAGCAGAGTCAAAAGTCCGTCTGAACCACTGGTATCTCCAGCCAGCAGAACTCTCCACAGAGCAGCTCAGAGTCACATGACCTCCTACTGGTATGGTGGTTGGACCTGCTGTCACTCTGGCTGTGGGTCTACCTGCTTTTTATAATAAAAAATAAATAAATATACAAGCTTGCAGCTATATAATAAACATCAACAAAAGAAATATTAAACTAAATAGATATTTTTTTGGGTATAATGAGTTTCAGAACATTCTAACAAGATGTCAGTAAGTCCAGTAAGATATGTTGTGAAAACTTTTCACATTTTCAATTTTCTATTGGCAAAGTATGTCTACACCAAGTGGAATTAATTATAGCATGAAGACAGTTTTAAAATATACATTCAGCAGTATTGATGAAACACAGAGAACTCACCTGCTACAGTTAAAGAGACAGTGCTACTGCACTTTACGTGGTGTGTATTCCACTGTCGACCACAGCACTGATATTCACCACTGTGATGTGTTTGTAGATTATTTAATCTGTACGTTTTGTGTGGATTATAGGAGAGAACAGGTCGACCATCTTTGTTAATACTGTACTCCCAGTCAGAGTCTTCTCCTTCATTCATGTTACATACGAAGGTCACAGATTCTCCGGTAAAAAAAGTCAACCAGTTGGGGTCAAAGGTCAGTACTGCATCTAAAACACAGCATAGAAGATGGAGCACTTTTATGCACTGTGCAAGTTATGTTTTGTATATTTAAATAAAACAAAATTAAATGATTGATTCATAATAAACAACAAAACCTTTAAAAGCAAACCTTGAGTGAGTCCATTGTGAAAGATTGTACACAGAACTGCAATAGAGGTGAAAACGTTAAAACTAAAATAAAAGTAGAAATAGAAAATAAATCACAGTTACATCAATTATTCTATTAGACAAGCACAGGAAATGTATCAAACCTTTACTAATTTATAAACTTAATGTGTTGTACTGTCCATAGAACATTTGCTTTAAATTAGAAACCAAATGAGCACAAGTTGAAGAAGTTTCCAAGATTGATCAAAAAGGAAGTGTAAAGGGGCTATTTTAGTCAAAACTCTCCCTTTGTGCTGTCATTCTGCCTCTTTAAACACTTCAAATGAGGAAAAGAAATGTACTTCCCTTTTCTGTCAGTGTTTGGTTTTAAGAATTAAGCTGTCTCAAAAAGACACATTCAGGACCTCACAAACAAAAATTAGAGTAGAACCGTCTCTCGTGCAAGAGACGGCTGCTGCTGGAGGAGCAGATGCTCTTCTCTGAGCCCCTCCAAGATATTGGAGCTTCTCAGCCTATAGCAGCCTGTTTTCTTAAAGTGACAGAGCCCTGAAACGACTCATGGAAGGTACTGAAACTGCCAAGAATAAAACTACTGAAATCACTTTGTTGGAGGGATTTAGGGCAAAGAACTTCACAAACATGTTTTGTATAGAACAAGCCACTCCTAAAGGTGTCTGTCCTCCACAGTCCCCGTGAACTGCCTGATGATCTGAGCTCCAGATCTAATGGAGAAAAGCTCCCGGAGCTCTGCATCGCTCCAGTTTATCATCTCAGCTGATTCTGTTTAAAAAGCTAAACTTATGCCCGTGTTTATGTTAATTTTCAATATAGTTGCCGGCCAGAGCTCGGCATTAATTCATCAGGTGATCATGATACCACCCTCTGCTGCGCCAAGGCGTAATGTGCATTCACAAGTCTGCCGTTATGGCAATGTTACTACCAAGCATGGTGGCACAAATGCGACAAAATTACCACATCGCCATGCCGCCACGGTGCATTCATAAGACACACCGTGGCTGCAGTATTACCCTGATTTGCCGGAATCTCCTCACTGGACTCGCAAGATCACAAGATCCCTCAAGATTTCAGAGGTAATTGGTTTGTTTATGCCATCTGCCATAAAACCAAAAAGAAGGAACTCACATTTGACATCACTGTTTGATGTCTTAAATACCAGCTCCAGTGGCCTAGTGGTAGAGTGTCTGCCCCGGGATTGGGAGATCAGGGTTCGATTCCCGGTCGGGTCATACCAAAGACTTTGTAAAAATGGGACCCAATGCCTCCTCGCTTGACACTCAGCACTAAGAGGTTGGATTGGGGGGTTAAACCACCAAATAGTT